>APFE030925603.1:32846-116647 GCA_000404065.3 Pinus taeda | reverse complement strand
TGCTCAGTGCCTACAACACTATTAACGATACATGTCTCCTTGCATCCAAATCTTTATTGAAAATTCATAGTCACGTGACTAATTTAAATAGAAGCTCATTCCTTTACAATCATAGAAGTGAGCCACCAATAGTTTAAACAATTCAATGCAAATTCCCTTAAACAATCAGAACATATGCCATTGTCTTTAACTAGGATTCTCTTTTTCCAAATCGGACTACTGTGGAATGTAAATATAATGGTCACAAGCATTTCTCATCTATTGATGTCATCATTTATCTAGAAAAGATACATTCAATGATTAAATCTTCAAGTATAACAAGAACCCTTTTGCGCCACTATGGAGAGATTATTATCAAAATGAGCTCATGTCCTATCATTTAGGAAGGAGATTGTATATATATATATAATAATATATATGTATGTATGTATGTATGTTAATGTATATACATACTGATACAAGTCCAGTGGAACTCTATGACTATACTAATCATTCAAATAAGGATTTTCTGCCTCAATCTAGCACATATACAACATACAAACAAAAACCTCTAGCCTTGAGGAATTTAACAACAATACATGTAAAACAGAGATGCAACTTGGTGCGAAGTACAGGGATATAAACCAAGTTATTCAAGCTCATGAAACAATGCCATCCACCACACTAAACGTAAGGCTTACTCTAGCTTGAGCTCTCGTTAACAAGGGATTATAACCCAGAACCAGGGTATAGATAGTGGAAGACGTGAAAAATACCTTAATCTAAAATAACATGTCAACAAAGATAAAAGATAAGGAAATCCTCAGATTCAACACATTGCAACATAAGAAACACTAGTGCAAGCTTGATATTCATGTAGTTATCATACTACAATAAGGAGAAATGATTGTGCTAGACATTCATATAGCCTAATCAGTATTTCTTCTCACTCTTCCTGCCCATTCAACACATCAACATGGCACATTATTCATTCTTATAAATAATAATAATTTAGACATGCCTCCTGTAGTGATAGCACCATGTCAACTAGGAATGCAACATATTTTATTGAGAATAACAAGCATAAGAGCACTTATCTTAAATGGTGCAGAAATTTTCCAACTGAGAGTGGGAATCTAGCTCTCCACCCAACCATAGAAAATTTGCAGCCATTATTACTTGTAGTTGTCACCCCTGAGCCAGATTCCAAATCTTGAGGTCGAGTACCTTCAAAGGGAAACCTTCAATGAATGCACAACTAAACCAAAACACTACCCCCTCGCCTACCTTCATTCCCAAGGTGAGCCACTACTCTCTATGAATGCTTGTGCTCAACCAATTTTCATTAAGTTTCTTTAGCTGGTACGTTTCTCTACTTAGAGCTTGGTGGCATAGCTCCAAATCCTGCTTTCTTTGCCTCTCCTCTCTTCCTATGTTGTTGAATGTTGATCAAGTGTGTGAATGTGGAAGTATATGAATGACATTGAAGTCCCTTCTCTTTTCCTCTACTTTTCTCCCTAGCTCCCTTATCTTTTCTCTTCTACATAGTGATTTCCTCCCACTGTCCTTGCTTTCAACACAGTCAAATATTCATAAATTTTGTCCTCCCTGCCTTGTAATGTTTTCCGAGGCAGCATGGACATACGTACTTCACTTGCAAAGAAATTTAATTCTGAGAACCAATCGGTTAAAACACACCAACCAACCCTTAATGGCTGACATGACCAATTCAGTTTTTCCTGCAACAAGGAAACCTTGAACATCCCAAGAAAGTAACCTCCTCAGCCAACCAAGGGCTGATATTTAAATCAGAAATTGCCTCAAGCAATCCCCTACCTCAAGCAATGGAATTTGTGTCCCTCTCTTAACCTTTTTAATTTATAAAATTATTTACATTGCGTACATGAGGATAAGCAATTTGGGTTGTTACAAACCTCTCCCCCTTGGGGGAACGTTGTCCTCGATGTTCAATGACACATATACAATGAATATAATTGAAAGGCATGCATGTTATTTCATGGAGCTTTATAAACTCAACTCTTTACAGTGTTTATAGTTCTTTATGCATTTGCTTCAACCAACAAACAAAATATGATAATCATCTAGTTAGAATTCAATTGTCAAATAAAAGTATGATAGACTTTAATTCATAACTCATCCATTTTCCCAATGGTCCTTTCGAGTCTTTTAATTCCTTTGGAGGTGCACAATTTGAATTAATTCTTTTAATTCTCTTTGTTTCTATGTTGAACCCTTCTCTCCCTCAGCGAACAATTTGAAACTCATTCTTTCTAGGCACACTCCCAATGTGCTCCTAACCCCAATCAACCATGCTCAAAACCAAGAAACCCAAATTTTATATTTTTTCCTTCCCTTCTCTACTTCTCAGTCCCTCGAGCAATCTTGTTACTCTTTTTCAATGCAGTCGCTCACCTTCCAAGTTCAGGCATCTCATTCTCTTATTCTCAATCCCTCAGGCGATCCATCCCTTGGCAAGGCTTCCTCACATCAGAAAGAGTTCAAATCCAAGGCACATCCTTACCTTCAAAACTATCATATGGTCATAGCATGCTTCATGGTAATCAATGGGCACCATCGAGTGTTGGTGTCCCACAATGGATTTGTTCTCAAAAAATTTCACCAACGTATCGTTGCATGCTTCAATTCTTTTGTTGTTGCTACCATCAATTTTGTAACCAGCTCCAACCTCCAACAACTACGGAAAATTCTATGCTTTCCTACATCATAACACATAAATTCCATCGGACTCATCATAATGGATTGCAAGAAATTTGAATCATACCTCATCAATAATATATTCATGAGGTTACTTGAAATTCTCCTTCAATTTCTGTCATAGCAAATCGGGTTAGCTCATAACTGAACCATCATAAATTAGAATATTGTATTTAGATTTCTAATTTAAAGGTTGAAAAATCAATGAAATATCGATACTTATCTTAATTTACTCCTTGTTGCTTCCTTTACAAACTTTGGATCGATAACCCATCCCGACAACCACCCATTGCCTTCTCTTCTCTTTGACCACATGCACACCGGATCAGTTTCCAACTGGCAAGCACCTAGTGCCTTCTCTTCTCTTTGACCATGTACACAAACCAGATTAGTTGCCAACTAGCAAGCACCCAATGCATTCCCTTCTCTTTGACTTCCACTCTAACGTGAATATATAACATATATAATATATATTATATTAATTTATATATATATTATATATATAGTCCCTTTCACTACCTTGTGAAGATGAGCACTACCATCCAGGTAGTATCATATTGATAGGAGGTGTTCTCGTTACCGATCATAGGTTCCTTTCCACCTAAACATACATAGATAGCCCCATATCTACCTAGACCACATATAAACACCTTACACATACACAACACACAGGTCCAGATAGTCCCATACCTACCTGTCTTGAAAACAATTTACATATACACAACACAAGGGTCCAGATAGTCACATACTTGCATGTCCTAAACACATTGAACACACACTTATACACGTGGTATGGCACAACACACGTATAGCACAATACAACTTTACCCTATTCCCATACACATCACATTCATAGCTACACAAATACACATGTACACATGACATATCATGTCAAACAACATCACAAATAATCCAGAGACCACCTTGTCTCTATGCATGTGAACGAGGCCATACTGCCTCATTTGTTTCCCCCATGTTCTTAACCTTGACATGGGCATAATGTAATAGTTGTCTTCACATAATTACAAATTAGCATAATTTATTTTCTGCCCAATAAATTCCTCATCACAGTGGGAATATTTTTGTTCCATCCATATCCTCAAATTTTGTTTTTGAATAGTCATCTCTTCATTTGAATGACCTCTGAAAGCCCCGTCAGACACAATGAAATTTGCATAGGCACGCGTGCACACACACACACACATACATCATTCAATATAATCACATATGCAATATACCAATATCTGCCATCATAATTATGTATGCAATATATCAATACACGTGTACGCATAATTAAGGGTTAATAGAACACCCTTCTTGCCATTTTCCTGGCTACACATATCTATGTCCATTATTATCATGGACTCAACCAGCCCATTGGGATTTTTCATTAATTAAACATGGCCACAACAGCCATTAGCTTGTGCCAAATAAATCTAGAGTTTAGATGACTCCCTGATTGTGGTCAAGCATGCATTATACAACCTTTTCACATTGTTATTGATTTCATTTTTACTTGTTATTATGTTCTTGCCCATTGCCCAATAGCACTCCATTTTACCTATAAATTTACCCAACATTCTTTTCCTTCATGCATATCAAGTATTGCCCTTCTCGGGATTTTGTGGCCCTCCTGCCACTCCAACATCCTTATTGTAGGATCCCCAAGCATGTAATTCGAAATTTAAAGATCAAAATCCAATGCAAGAGGAAGAACAAAGGAAATTATTGCAGAAGGACATGAAAGTCACAACAACAATCATTCACAAAAACGCAAGTAAAACAACATAAACAAGACCAAAAACCAGCATCATAACCAAGACCAACAACCAGCATGGCGATACACAAGTCTAAAACCAAAATGATATCAATCCACGAAGTCAAGAAATTAAAGCCACAACACATAAGTATTAAATAAAGTAATACCCAAAAATTAACTCAATCTCCATGGGTCCAAAATTCATGGAACTCTCAGCCATCACACAATGCACATAGGTTTATACGTACATATGCATATTCATGTACCAAAATCAGTTCAAGTCTTCTTCACAAGGCTCACAGTAGCCTTGAAGTCTTACATTCCTCAAAAGTTTGCAGAGGAAATTTTCAACACACACACACGCAAATATATATATATGTCAAGGAGATGGAGGAAATGCCCCCTCCTCAGTGTCCTTCCTTGTTGATTAGGGTTCCTGTGGTCCATAGGGGCTATTTTCTTTATTTCTCTTCTCGTGGGGACAATCCTTTTTTAGATGCTCTTCTCCACAACACCAACAAGAGGTTATCCTCTTCTCCACAGCACCAACAAGAGGTTATCCTATTCTCCTTTTCAGCCTCAAGAGACCTCTTCCGGCTATTACCATCCTTTCTTTTGAAGGATTCAACTTGGTATTTCATTCCCCGTAACCACTTTTTCAACTCATCATTCCACTTAGCTAGTTCTTGTTGTTTCCTAGTGACTTTTTTGAGTTTTTCTCTGCAAATATTTAGCTCATCTTCCAAGTCTATGAGCTCAACCTCCAAATTCTTGAAGGTTCTATTGTTTTGGAATAATGTCCCTCTTTCTCGTTCTTGATGGACTTGGTCCACATTGTGTTGCACCATGCCATGATAGATGTTTTCTTTCACTTCCACCAAGTCTTGTTATGTGTTTCCCCATACACTTAGCTATTAGTTCATGAAATAAATTAACAACATATATGCTAGTTGTCATCTTTACAATGTTAGGCCAAGTATGTAATCTTGCAGTTGTCAAACATCCTTAAGATCATCATAAATCAAATAACATAAACCAGTGCACTAGTTATAACATACATAAGCTTGTTTTCAAAATTTAGCAATCCATGTGTATTAATGTTATTCATAATCAACATCATGCCAAAGCAAAAATCAGATTTCAATCTTTGACCCACACTAAAAACACTATTTAATATCATCCTCTCTTCTAAGGCCTCATTACATCAACTTTTAAGCACAAGAATAATTCAGCCTTCTTATCAAGGTCAACCACATCCATGGCATCTGCAACTTCAAAGGGTTAGTTCAAAAAATCTCATGTTATATTAACATTTATCATACTTATAAATGTCATCTTCACACATATGCATTGTAGGGCCTACATACAACTCAAGTTAGCACATCTCATAACATTGTCCTAGTCAACATGCGCTTTGCTCATGCAACCAGGCAATAACTAACCATCATCTTTGTTGTTATAACAAATACCCGCAGCCAAGTATTTATGAATCACTTGGCTCCCTAAAAGTTGTGCAACATTATACCTCTACTATATTGAGGCACTATATCATATATGGGCCATTGGGTGTTCCCATCCAATTAGCTTATAAGGTCAATAGTAGCAACCATGCTATGCAACACAAGCAATCACAGAATCATGCAAGAATTCACATGCACACATATCTCAATTTAGACATTAGTCACATGTCTCGAAATCTAGGACCTAAGTGTGTGCATTTTACATCCCAGCATAATGCTCAAAAATTAGAATTTAAATGCACATGTGTGTGTGTGTTGGCTTGTTTACAATCATGCCTTTACAAGTATGAAGGAATCAATATTTTACCCAAACTTATCAGCATTAATTAAAGTTAGTTACCATTACCCAACCATATTCCACATGAACACCTGCCATCATATTTATGAATGAATCTTTGGTATGCATGCAATATTCAATCATCACATAATCCATCCATAATGCTACACCTAGCATTCACTTGCACAGGTAGGCAAACAATCATCAAGCACATCATTCTCTAGCAAGCTACCAATCCTGCATCTACAAGGTCCACACAAGACCCCTACCTTTGAGTTCATCTAGTTCCAGTATGACAAGAAAGCATTAACCACTAATGAATTAACACCCCTAATAAACATAATAACCATTCCATCATATAAAAATAGGAAACCTCCACCAAAGTCCTTGCCATATGCCAACTAGACCATGTAACTCTCACACCCCAATTAGCTAGTATACACATAAACACAAAATTTCATAAATATACATGACGCAAGAAACACAGGGAGTTTTTCTAGGGTTCATTGCATCATATTAATTGTCACGTGCATATTCTCAAAAGCATGCAAAGGCTCACCATATGACCAACAATGATGATACACTCAAGAAATCATATACTCAACCATGCCACATAACTAGAGCACCATGTAAATGCATCAATCATGAATGCCATAATCATTTGCATCTAGATTTTATCACCTAAATATTTGTTTTATTAATTTCTCTAAAAATCATTATGAAACCCCACTTACTCAGGAACTTGTTGCTTCTTACCCATGACAGAGCCCATCCAGTCCAAGTGTTGAACCTGGATGCTTTGATACCACCTATAACAAAACCAGCCCACTTACTTACCACTGGGGTGGTTATTTGGTTACCCAATTTCTCATATGCAGTTAAAGGAATGGGGTGATAAAAATTCTCTCCCTCTCTTTTCCTATACCTAAACACAAAGGCTCAGCCCTTAAACGTTTCATTATATTTAATTATGGGTGATTTTTCCACTTATGAATATATGTATCAGTATATATAACATTTACAACCCCCTTACCATGACCTCGAAAATCCCACACATATATATCGATATGTATATGAATATAATTATACCACTACACACATATATACGAATCAACCAATCATAGGCCACCGCATATATACTATGAACCCCATGCTTTACACCAATCCCTCGTGCATATTCAAAATTTCCACGACTCCCACACTTGCAGTCCCACCATCTACTCACTCGCTACCTTGTCACATGAAGGTCATGTAGGTTCTAGGCAGATCCCTGCACGTTCATATAGTGGAGTGATCACGCATAATCGCGACAGGGTAATGTGCACTAGGTTTATTAGGGATTTCACCACTCAGAATAGGTGGTATGAGAAAGCACCCATCACCAGATCAACAACCCACATTCACTCCAATAGGTCAATCCCATTCCAAAATCTGCCATAAGCACCACCCCCATAAGTGGGTTCTAGTTTTGGCTTTGGGTTCCAGCACCCTCATCTAATGGTCCTCATTATCTCCACCCATATGACGGTTGATGTTCTTTGTTCCTTCCTTGTTGTCGGATCTCCAATGATCTCCACCATCCAATCTTTGAGTGTTGGTCCCCTCCAGCTGCCAAGTCCTCACTATGCTTTATCCTAGCACCTCCCTTTGCTGCTCCTCTTACGCCTCTAAGGTGGGACCACTAGGACATATCATCCCTGACATGTCAACTTGACACTCTTCTAGCCAACGCTTTTTTATACCACCAGGTTGGAGCCTTTAGGGGGAACTCTCTGGGACACATGGCATAGTGGGTCAATCCTCCACACTCCCTCACTTCCTGTTGGCCCACGAGGATTATGGTTCCACATCATCCCATGTCAAACCATCCCAGCTCTCTCCCAACTTCTACCCCTTTAACCAATAGGGTGGGTCTCTCCAAGACATGTCACCCCTATGCCTTCACCTCAGCACCTCCATGCAACTACTCCCTTTGTGCACCTTCGGGATGGGACCGCCAGGACACATCATCGTGGTCCCTCCACCCCAATGCATTATCCCAATGCTCTCCTTGTGCACCGTCTTGCACCTCCAAGGTGGGAACTGCTAGGGCAAGTCAACCTAGTCCCTTCACCCCAGCTCTCTTCTAACCTGATCCTCTTGGGATTCTGGGGGCGACCTGCAGAGCATGTCATCCCTGGGCCCCGCCACTGCAAAACTTTTTTTTATGTCCACGCTCAGAACCCAACCGTTACAAAAGCAGGAGGATTGTTTTTGTATATTTAGTTTTTGTTTTCCTCCACAAACCCGTTGTGCTCAGAGCACTCACTATTTCAGTGCAATAATGGAATTAAGTGTCTAAATCGACCACGTGGGTTGTAATGATTTTTCCAGTACTCTACTCACACTGCCTATGTGGTTGCCAACACTCAGTGCCTACAACAAAATTAACAATAAATGTCTCCCTGCATCCAGAACTTTATAGAAAATTCACAGTCACAAGACTAATTTAAACAAAAGCACATTCCTTTATAATCACAGCAGTAAACCATGCATATTTTAAACAATTCAATGCAATTTCCCTTTAATAGTCAAAACATAGGCCACTATCTTTAACCAGTATTCCCTTTTTCCAAGCTAGACTACTGTGGAATGTAAATAGAATGGTCACAAACATTTCTCGACTATTGATGCCATCATTCAACCAGAAAAGAGGCATTCAGTCATTAAATCTTCAGGTTTAACAAGAACCCTTTTGCACCACTTTGGCGAGCTTATTATCAAAATGATCTTGTATTCTATCATTTAGGGAGGAGAGCTTTGATATATATTTTATTATATATTATATATAATTATATATAATATTATATTATATATTTAATATATATAATATTATATATATATATTTATTATATATATATTTATTATATATTACATAACATTTATATGTGTATAATATATATATGTATATATATATATGTATATACATTATATATTATATATTATATATTATAATATATATTCTTTATATCTATATAATTTGTTACTATATTATTATATTCATATTATGTATTTACTATATATATTTATATATATATGTATATGTATATATATAGTGTTATATTATTTATATATATTTTATTATTATTAATTAATATATATATATATATATATATATTCGAGTACTACCTCATCTGATGAGAAACTACCATCTCTAGGCTTGGATCAGCAGCAATACATGCAAAACATAGATGCAACTTGATGCAAAGTATGGTGATATGAAACCAAGATATTCAAGCTCATGAAACAACGCCATCCATCGCATTAAACACAAGGCTTACTCTATCTTGAGCTCTCATTAACAAGGAATTATAACCTAGAACTAGGGTATAGATAGTGGAAGACATGAAGAAGACCTTCATCTAAAATGACAAGTCAATGAAGATAAAAGAGAAGGAAAACCTCATATTCAACACATTGAAACATAAGGAATGATAGTGCAATCTTGAGATTTAAGTGGCCAGCATACTACAATAAGGAGAAATGCTCATGCTAGACATTGCTATAACCTAATTAGTATTTATATTCTCTATTCCAATGCATTCAACACATCAACATGGCACATTAGTCAATTTTGTAAATAATAATAATGTAGGCATGCCTCTTATAGTGATAACACCATGTCAACCAGGAATGCAACATATTTTATTGAGAATAACGAGCATAAGAGAACTTATCTTAAACAATGCGGAAATGTTCCAACTAAGAGTGGGACTCTAACTCTCCACCAAACCATAGACAAGCTATAACCACTATTACTTGTAGTTGTCACCCCCATGCCAAATTCCAAAGTTTGAGGTTGAGTGTCTTCAAAGGGAAACCTTCAACGAATGCATAACTAAACTAGAGCACTATCAGGTCCCCCCTGCCTTCATTCCCAAGGCAACCACTGCTCTCTATGAATGCTTATTCCCAACCAATTTTCATTAAGGTTCTTTAGTTGGTTTGTTTCTCTACTCATACCTTGGAGGCATAGCTCCAAATCCCATTTTCTCTACCTTTCCTCTCTTTCTATGTTGTTGAATGATGATCAAGTGGGTGAATGCGGAAGTTCATGAATGAAGTCTTCTTCTATTTTCCTCTAATTTTCTCCCTCGATAAATAAGAGTCAAACAGGAGAATCGAATGAGAGTGTTTCTCCTTTCTTCCCCTTTCTCTTTTCTCTCCTGTGTAGTGATTTCCTCCCACTATCCTTGCTTCCAACGTAGTCAAATCTTAATAACTCTCGTCCTTCGCGCCTTGTAATGTCTTCCAAGGCAGCATGGGCTTGTGTAATTCTTTTGCACCCCAATTTAATTATGATAACCAGTCCATTAAAACACACCAACTAGCCCTTAATGGTTGACATAACCAATTTAGGTTTTCTTGCAATAAGGAAACCTTGAACATCACAAGCAAGTAGCCTCCTCAACCAACCAAGGAATGATATTTAAATCAACAATTCCCTCAAGCAATCTCATACCTCAAGCAATGGAATATGTGTCCATCTCAGCCTATTTAATTTATAAAAGTATTTACATTTCATACACGAGAATAAGCAATTTGGGCTATTACATTTCATGAGTGTAGAAGAACAAGTTGTTGATATCTCTCACAATATGGCCCTTCTCATGGAAGCTTTAGGAAACAATCTATGATTGTTGAAGGAGGTTGCAAGCCCTAACTTATAAATAGGATCAAAAGGGAAATTAGGGGATCTTGAAGAACCAAAAAAGAGTCAAGGAAAGAGCCCAGGGAAAGGTAGTCAAATTCTAGTACCATTACCCATTCATAGTCCTTATTTGAAATGGAAGCAAAAGTGGATATCAAGCCATACCAAAGTGAAATCCATGTAGTAACATTGAATCATTAGTTGCAATATGTGTCTTCCATATAGAATAAGAGCAGGAAATATTGTTTTCCACACTGAAGTTAGAGGGTCATGCATTAACCTAGTGGGAAAGTCACATGAAGACACTTATGCTAGAGAGTAATCTGCAAGTAACTAAGTGGGATGATTTCAAAATCCTCTATAATTCCTTCATTTATTTGTAACTTGATTTATTAGAGGATGCATATGTTGTTGTACCAACAAACCTAGTAATAGGAAGCAAGATTTATACCATCACTTATATGTATCGACCATACCATGGGAGAGCATGTCCCTGGACTCATGGGTGGTTTTCCATTAAGGGACATGATTATATATTTGTAGTATTTGGCACGTTTAGTAAGATGTGTATTCCCATGCCTTGGAAAAACATCATATGCTTGATGGTTTTTGGAGAGTGGATGTCTTGAAATCCAGTTCTATGGAGGTTGTTGTCCCTACATAGACCAATAGCAATTGTTAGAATGCAAGAAAATAGAAAGAAAATAGTGCAACAAGATTCAAGCATGAAATGAATAAGTTACAATGTTAAACAGTAAACACAAAGAAGGAAAATTGGGAAGCAAAGAACTCTTTATTAATCATGAAAAGATGACAATGAAATTGTCCCAGAGACACTAAAGGAGGCTTATGGGTAGTGGACCCTTGTGGCTCTCCTAAAGGAGGGTCCTTATTTCTCCCTCTTTGCAAGTATACTCTCTCCCTAAGAAGCTTGAAAAATCTTTGATGGTGAAGCTCCAAGAATACAAAGAAATTCTAGAAATTGGAATACAATTTTTCAACGTAACCTTGCCTTGGCCTTCTCTTCTTCAATTGGTTCCCATGGTTGTGTTTTTATACATTGAGTGGTTGTCCCCATCCAATTCCATTAATGGTTTTGGGCTTGGTGTGGGATTCCTATGCTTGAGCAGGGACATGGGGAGTCCTTTAGGGACTCTTGTACTCCAATGTTGCAGACATCCCAATTTTATTGTGATTTTATCCCAATTTCACAATATTTTGGCCAAGCTGATGTTTGTTGATTTTCACTGATATTTTGGTGGTATCTTAGTTTTATCGGTTTTTACCAATATTTTCGCAATTTTTACTATTTTTTTGTTTCTAAACCCTTGTTGATTTTATCCCAATGTCACTGTTTGCAACATTGTTGTACCCTCCTCAAGTCTATAGACTCAGGGCGAGTAGACTGGACCTTGCATTAGAGGAAATTTCAACCTAAAAGTAGCCTCCTAAGGAAAAATCAAGAAATTAATAGAAAAAGGCATATAGACAATTTTTTAATATTATTTTACTTGTATGTATGTTCCACAATATTTATTAGTTGGAGATTTAATAAAAAATTTAAATATTATTCTAATATTTTACTTTTATAGAAATCCCTCAATTAAATGACACTATTTATTAAAATAATTGTCTTTATATATATTTATTTAAACGTCGTACTATATTATATATATATATATATATATATTTATATATACTATATATTATATATATATATTTTATTTTAAGTGTGTGTGTGTGTGTTTGTATTAATATTATATTTAAATTTTGGGTGTTTTTAATGGAATTGTCTATTGAAGCCACAATTTTTTCCCAAAATAATTTTTTTACCGGAAATCGGTAATTTATCCTTTCGATAATACATTTTTTTAACTATTCAAACTTATTTTATAATAATTATTATTTATATAACTATATTTCTATATTTTTGGCTAGAATCTGGTAATTTGTCTTTTATGAATAAGTTTTTAATTGTTTTATATTTAACTATGTTTTAACTAGATTATAAAAAATAAATAAAAAATCAGAATCAATCACATTAAGAATATTTTCCAATGTGTTTCGAACCAACCAGTGTGGTTCATCTTCAAAGCAAGATGAAGAATCAAATCCTGGCAGTGCGTTAAATAGGTAAACCGGTCATTCCAATGGCTATAAAGAAACGGCTAGTTTTGACAGGGTCTAAAAATAGGAAAAGAATTAATTAATTATTTTATAATTTAGTTTAAGTCAAACAAATTAAATATTAATATTATTTTTCATTTTGACTAAATTAAGAATATATAATATACAAATTTGTGATATAAATGGAAAAACATATATATGACTATAAAAACTATAATCATGGATTTAAAATTACTTTAAGCTAGGCTAGAACTAGGGATAAAATTATATTTATAATAAATTTAATTTGAATAAGTAAAATGTGTATAAAATTGAATGAATAAAAATCTGAAATATAGAAACCTTTCCATAAATTGAGGTTAAGGAAGCATAATTAAAATACCAGGAAATACCAATCTTATTATAAAGGATTAATAAATAAGAGGTTATAAACTACTAAATTCAAAGGTAGAAAAAATAAATATCAAAATAAAAATAGGAATAAAATATTAAAAAAGGGGGGGACAAATCGAAAAGGGGAAATAAATAGGGATTAAAAAACTTAAGAGGGAGAAATTAGAGGAAACAAAAAACAAGGAAATAAAAAAGGAAAATCAAGAAAAATCGTCACAACAAATAGACCAAGCAGGAAAAACTAAGAGGAAAGGGCATGGATCCAACAGCTACTAATTTTCCACCTATCATCCCTGTTTAAATTACTCGACCTCCTTTCAATTTCAATGGCTTCCCTAAACTTACAGTGATGAAAATTAGAAATCTCCGCAATAACTTTAGCCTCCTCAATGCATATATGATGCCTTGTCTTCTCAGCATGTTTAGCTAAAGATGAAGAGTGGGTCCTTCCATTCTTAATGTCAGTTGCTTGTTCCTTAATCCTCTGATTTATGGACCGGCCACTTTCCCCTATGTATGAGGTTCCAAAAGAGCACGAGGTAACATAAGCACCTTTCATGTCCATGGGGTCCACTGGGTCTTTAACAGATTTCAAGGAACTTCTAATGGTGTTGAGGGGTATAAAGGTTGAGGGAACATTATGCTTCCTCGGGATTCTCGCAATCTTGTTTGTGGTCACCTGAATGAAAGGGAGATGAACCCCAGAAATACAATCATTGGGGTCTTTCTTAACCTTAGGACCTTTGCTAGCTTTGAGGAAAACTTTAAGACCTTGTTGCCTACGATATCCATTATTAACAAAAACATTAAGAAGATGGGATTTCTCTTTAGAGAGGTGGTCCTCGCCAGAAATTGTCAAGGCACGAGTAGCTAACGTGTTGAGAACACCTAACTTTTTAGCAGGGAAATGATGAGATTTGGCATGAAGATACTGCTTAGTATGAGTCTTCTTTTGAAACACCTGGTGGGAGAAAGAGTCGTCATCGTTCCTATAAATGAGGACATCAAGGAAGGGAAGGCAACCAATAAATTCCTTCTCCATGGTATATTTTATGGAGCTATATTGATTATTGAGTTGTTGGAAGAAAAGATCTAACTTTTCAGGACCGTGTGACCATATGGCATAGGTGTCATCCACAAATATCTTCCAAATCCTAGGCTTAAATAGAGCTTAGGCCAAAGCTTTGGATTCAAAGGCTTCCATAAACAAATTAGCTACAATAGGGGACAAGGGGAAGCCCATGGCTACACCACATGTTTGTTCATAAAACTCCCCTTCAAAGTAGAAAAAAGTAGAAGTAAGGTAGATCTCGACTAATTTAGCGGTGTCGGGGTCAGTGAGCGATAGATAACTTCAATGGCTTCCTTAATGGGGATGTTGGTGTAGAGATAAACTACATCGAAGATGACAGGATTGTCTTCTGGATCAAACATCATGTCCCTCAACTCATTGAAAAATGACGAGGAGTATTTGACAAAAGACTTCGTAAGGTCAATGAGGGGCTTAAGCTTCATGGCTAAATATTTAGTTAGAATATAGGTTGGCCCTCCTATGGTGTTGAAAATGGGTCAAGGAGGGGGGCTGTTTATGGATCCTTGACAGCCCATAGATCATGGGAGTGATAGGGCTATTTTCAATAAGCTTGTGGCTAAAGGATCCAACAATGCTACTTGACTTAATAGCTAGATAAATAGCTCTCGAGACCCTCTTCAAGGGATTCTTGTCAAGACTTATGTAGCTTACACTATTAAATAGGTGATCCAACATCTTCTTTTGATAATCCTCTTTATCAAGGATCACAACGGCCCCATTTTTGTCCACTCTCAAGACAACAATGTCCTGATTCTTGTTCAAATATTTAAGGCTAACAAACTCATCTTTGTTGATGTTATTCTTAGGGGACTTAGCTTTCCTAAGGATAACAGCACAGTCTTGTCGAATGATATCTTTAGTATTATCTGGTAAGTCTCGGATCCCATATTCAATGTCACACATAATGTAATCCACCAGGATTTTTTTAGGAGCTAGGGAAAAATTTAATCCCTTCTCCAAAAGTCTAAAGACTGGAGGGGCAAAAGAAAACTATTTTATATCTAACTATATATTTTATATATTCGGTTGGAATCTGGTAATTTGTCCTTTCTGAAATATGTTTTATAACTATTTAACTATTTTTATTTAACTGTAACTATATTTTCTTTTTAACTATTTTATATTTATATTTTTATATTTAACTATATATATATATATATATATATATATATATATATATATATATATATATATATATATATATATATATTATATATATACATTTAATTATTTTTTTGATGTCTTTTGGCATGGTTATTAATGTCAATTGGGTCATTTTTAGTTTATATTTTTTCACTAATATCAAGATTTACATTGCATTAATAACTTTTTGATATTCTAATTCATATGGGTAAGGCAAGTAAATAACATTAATAAAATATTTCACCAATACCCAAATTAATAGTAAAATATTTCACGGATACCCAAATTAAACGATTTAAAATCATTTGGGACATGTATCTCTTTTTAAATTTAAAGGCTTTTGATTGGTTTACATATTATGACATGGAAATTATGTGAAAATTTCATGGGCACTTTTAGGCTGAAATTTCCTCTAATGTATATACACGCTGTCAAATATACATGATTTCTCGCATCATTGATCATTAGAATTTTGTTTTCTATATATTCATGTGGTTGTTGAAGAATTAGTAGTGCTCATATGTGTAAATTTGAAAGAATCATCTGCTTTTGAGTCACTAATTATTATCTTTATGAATATTTTCTTTTGTTGAAATTTTGATATTTTCCAACCCTTAGTGGTGCATTCGCATGAGAAATTTTTTAGCAATAATACCATCAAAGGATAAGGCACACTTTAGGATACCAATGAGCATCATCTCAAATAGACATAGTGGATTTCTTAATGTGTTTTGGACTACACTTTGAGAGAAATTGAAACCAAGTTGTACGCATCCACAACATTCCATCCACAAACAGATAGGTAGACAAAAGTAAAAAACAAGACATTAGTTTAGCTTTTGAAAGGTTACACTTAGAATAATCGAAGGACTTGGGATAGAAATTTCATTTAAGCATGCTTAATATAACGTCCACCACAATTTTTCAAGTCCCCTTGTAAAAATTGCTTTGGGGGACTTCCCCCTTTACGCTTAGATGTTATATGTGAACAAGGAAGAGTGAGGGAAGACACCACATAAAAATCACTGAAAGCTTAAAAATTCATTGATAAGACTAGATAGATTCATTTGCAAGTACATGAGACATTGAAAAAGTCACAAAGAATATACCAGGTCAAACATGATTAGTGAAAAACTGAGAACAAATTAAAGGTGGAGATAGAGTAAGGTTGTGTCTAATCAAAGAAAAGCTACTAACAAAATCAAGGTTCTATAATACGGTCCTTTTGAAGTCTTGGAAAAGGTAGGTGTCAAGGTGACAATGCCTATAAACTTGGTCTACCCCATTGATGTGAATTTACTCAATAATGAATGTGGGGTATAACTCTATGATCCTTCCATGTTAGAGCATTACTTACCATAGAATACTTAGCACCAAAAGCTTAGATATAGTTAGTAGAAAATACAACTTTACAGAAGTCCAAAATAACCATACAAGGGTAGCATGCACTCTAGCAACTTGAGTTGAAAGGACAACTTTCAATCAATGCCATATTGTACTTTGGGGAGCAGGTAGAGAAAAAAAATCCTCTACTACTTAGGTGAAATATTTTGGGGACCAAAAGCCCCCCTAATGGAGGTATGATCTTATGATCTGAAATGGATCTTCATATAATTTGCATCTATTTTGGTACCTTTTAGATGAAAAATTCAAGACATTGGAAAGATTACTCATCTTTAAAACATAAATGATAGTCAAGGTATTTCAATCACTTCCGGTTATAAGTTCCATTTTAGAGGTAGCTCTCGCTTTGGTGATTTGGGGTCTAGAAATCTCTAGAGCCTATTTGAAACCTTATATATCCATCTTTGGGACCAAACTTCGTAAACACAATTTATAGAATCTTGACATTGTTCTCAACATCAATATATTTCCAGCAATGAAAATATCACCTCAATTGAAATTCATATGAAGTCATTATTCCTCCTTCAATTTGACCTATCTAGCTGACCACTATAATACCAAATGGATGTCACATTAGTGCCCATTACTTTCACATGTGGAGAGATTCATGCGTGGACTTTCAAGAAGATAATAGAGGGTTCAAAACCCTAACCTTGATTGGGATTTGAGCCACGTAGAAACCCTAACCCTAGAGTAATATTACGTAATGTTTAATACTAGGTTGCAAGGAAAGGGAAGAATTCCATTATTTTATTGCTTATTACTCCATCGTTGAGCAACGCATATGGGAATAGGATATTGAAGCTTAATTAGAGGAAGGAAACAAACTTGTAGCAACAATAGAGGCCACATTGTCCATGAAAAATTCATAGTGAATGCACTTTATTTGTATTTGTATGTCACAAGTAAGAAGAAAAGAACAAGGCATATGCCTTTCCTTCTAGTTGAAGTTTACTCATACTAGATTTTCTGAGAGTACATGTGTTCATTACATGGATGGTATGTTATTTACTTAGGTTCTTTCATTTTAGTTTCAATTTATTTTAGTGCTTTATGCGCTATGCTTGTAATATTAAATCTGAAATCTAAAGTAAAACACCACATAATAAGAGATTATAGAATATTGTAAGATCTATTATAACATATTATCATGATAGAATATCCACAATAGTTTATATATCAATATTAAGTAATAACATAGGTTTTCCTTGCAAATATGATCTAGATTGGATCATTATATTATTTTCATACATGCTTTCATGGTGGAAAAATTAGAGAAATCAACTTATAGGAGTAGTTTTAGTAGGTAGGACCCAGTTTGGAGTATTGGTTAGAAACCTTTTAGGCCCAACTTGAGGCCTTAAATGATGTTTTTTGGGGGTAAAACTTTGTCACTTAAGTGTTGCACCCTATGATGTTATTCTAAACGCAAATACCTTTCCAATGGTCCAACAATCGCATCAATCAAAGTTTGGATGCAAACTTTATGTCCCCCGAAAGTTGACCTATCATAAATGAGCACCATAATTCAAGAGGATGCCATTTTAGCCCTCGTTACTCATGGAAAACTGGATAGCCACATGGAAAATATGAACAAGACTCTAGAAGGGTCAAAATCTTAACTCTAGTTCAAAGTTGGAGTCAAAATTAATCCCTAGTTGGTTATCAGAATGTGTTATAACTTATAACAAGGTCACTAGGAAAAAAAGGGTCCCAATATATTTTCTTGCAATTTTGTTCAATAGTAGAGCCAAGTAAATTAGTCTCGATAGAGAGAGAGAATAATAGAAGGGATTTGTGTTCTGTAGTAGCCCACAAGCAACAAATATTAGGAAACTCCATAGAGAGTTAGTTCTCCTTTGTATTTGCATCATTTCGTTCCAGACAAAAGAGACGAGAGCAACCTCACCTTCTAGCTAGATGTTTTCCCAAAATAATTTTGCAAATCATATCCAGTGTTCATTGTGATTGGTGTGTTTTATATTTCACTTTTTTCTATTTTCCACATTTAATCTATTACATGCATAAACAACAAGAATCAGTAGTAATACAACTAGAATCTAAATGAATTAACCCTTCATAGTATAGATTTTGGTTTATTTTAATAGATCAGTTGTGACATATTTTCAAGTGGCATATACACGATAGTTTACAGATCATATCGGTATTAGAGAAGGTGTCTTTGGATATTTTGTACGAAGTTGGAGGGGATCTAGGAAATGGTTTAAGCAGGAAGATGCAAAACCCTACCAACTGTCAATGAATCGATTTATGATAAGCATCTAAATCCAAAATAGGAGAGGTTTGCACAATAAGAAATGCAAGTCATAGATATACACAATATTGTGAGCCTACTCATGGTATCCCTAACTAATAAGCTAGATTTTTTTGGAGAATATGAAGGTTCCAATGCAAAGGTTAAATCAGAAGGAAAATCGGGTGATCAGGAAGAAGCAAAGAAGTCTAGGAATCCCCAGGTTTGAGTATTGTGAAACATTCATAGTATTTCTTCAAGATGGAAGAGAGGGTGGATGTCAAGGCATATCAAGGTGAGATAGATGTTGTGAAATTAAATCAATGGTTACAACAATTAAAGGTTTATTTTAATTTTCACCAATATATGAGGAACATAAATTTTATTTTCTCATTTGAAATTAAAGGGTCGTGCCCTAACCTAGTGGGAATGCCACATGGAAACCCTTCGACTGGAGGGGATCCTCCAATAAATAAGTGAAAGGATTTAGCAACTCTCACCAAATCCCAATTCTATCATAAGTTGGGAGGATTTTAAAACTCTCATCAACTCTCAATTATGCAATATCAAGTATGTAGCCGAGTGGATCTAGTAGCATTACTTCAACGAAGACAAGGGTAGAGTGTACAAGAGTACGCCACATAATTTACGAAAATGGAAATAATGATGCATATTTCTCACAATAACCCATATATACTCATTAAGTATTTAGGGGGTCTACATATAGCAAGTGATGTTATTTAAATGTATAATGGTGGATGAGGCATGTGTACAATCACAATACCTAGAAAACGTAGGCTAGAAAAATGTAGTGAAGTGGTTCAAAGGATAAGGAACACTAGGAGGCTTCCAATGAGGTGATTGAGAAGTGGAAAATGGAAAAGGATGGCCGCAACACACCAGTGCAAAAATCCTAGCAACTATTGTAACATTGATGATCACATAAAGGAGAAGTGTTGGGAATTGCACCCAATGTTCAAGATAAATCCTACTAAGATGGAGGACATCAAGAAGTGGCCAAAGACTACAATTTTTTTTTAGGCCAGGTGTTTTGTTGGGGTAACATGGTACCTAATAAAATTCATAGCCTCATTTTTAGCAGTATTCGCACCACTCCACACATAACAGCAAGTGACAAGAGTTTCCAATGGAGGAACGGTCAGTAGAGGCCTTTAAAGAGTTGAAGAAGAAAATCAATCAAGCATTGGTTCTTGCATTACCAAGCTTGAAACAACCCTTCGAAGTGGAGATAGATGTGAGTGGGTATGATATAGGAGCAATCTTAATGCAGGGAAGAAGGCTTATATGCTACCATTTTGAAGTGTCTCATGGGGCAGTTCTCAACTACCTTATCTATGACAAGGAGATCTATGCCCCAAGCTATCAAAAAGTAGAAACGTTATCTAGTGGGAAATGAGATAGACATCCACACATATCACCAACCATTATGGTACCTGCAAGCCCAATGTAAGTTACAACAAACCAAGCATTACAAGTGGATGGGTTTTTGACAGTAGTTTCATTTAGTGATCAACTACAAGAAAGGAGACATAAAAAAGTTGGACAAAATGCATTTAAGACCACCCACATTAAAAAATCACAGCTTTGGGAACTCTAATGAACATGGATCCTTTCACCCAGCATGCATACATAGAGGCACATACAGAGGACAAGGACTTCAAGGAGGTGTATCAATAGCGACAAGGCTAGAGTCATGTGGGAAATGGTGACAACACAATTGGCTATCATCTCTAGAATGGGTTACGTTATAGGTTGGACAAGCTATGTGTTCCTAAAGGTGAGCAATTGAAACTGATTAGAGAGGCTCACACCTCCAAGGTTGCAAGGAATTTTGGTGTTGGGAAGGTAGTTTCCAATTTGTAGTGGTATGTATACTAGCCTAGGTTGCAAGAAGATCTATCTAGGTTCATAAAAGGATGTATGCTTTGTTGTACCAGCAAGCCTATTGATAGGAAAGAGATGATTTTATACCATCCCTTTCATGTACTCACTCATCCTTGGGAAATAATTTCCATGGACTTTGTGGGAAGTTTACCAACAACCGAGAAGGGACATTACTACTAATTTGTGGCAGTTGATAGGTTTAGAAAAATGTTCATTTTCACACCTTATAAAAAGACCATCAACGATCAAGAAGCAACAAACTTCTTTTTTGGACAAGTTTGGGTGCACTTTGGGATACCGAAAAGCATCATTTCAAACAAGGACATTATATTTCTTAGTGAATTTTGGACTACATTGTGGGAGAAGATAGACACAAAGTTGAATAGGTTTACAACATTCCATCCACGGATAAATGGAAAATAGAAGCAGTCAACATGACTTTGTAGAACTTTTGAGGGGTTACAATCAAAAGATTATGAAGACCTAGGATGATATATTTGGTCTACGTAGAGCACTCCTACAATGAATTAGTTCACACTTCAACTCCTAAGTCACCATTTGAGACTTGTTTTGGATATTTTTCACCTTCACCTGTATATGTTGTATATGGGAAACAAGGAAGAGTGAGGAAGGATCTCATAGGGGATGCCTTAAGAGCAAAAAAAAATTGTTAAAAAGATCAAACATATCCATTTATAGGTATAAGAGGCATTGAAGAATTCATCGGAAAAATACAAGGCTTTGCATGATTAACATAAGGAAAAAAAAAATTTATTTAGAGTGGGAGAAAGAGTATGGTTACACTCAAGTAAGGAGAGGCTACAAGATCATGGTAAAAAAATGAAGGTTTTGTGATATATTCCTTTCGAGATACCAGAAAATATGGGAGATAATGCCAATAGACTTATTCTACCCCCATGCATGGACATTTACTCAATGGTGAATGTGGAAAATCTCAAACTCTATGAGCCTTCCATGTTGGATTAGGAGGAGGTTGTCGATTTTCTAAGTGCAATATAGACTAGCAGAATATTTCTGAAATATTGATAATTACTTTTGATGTTGATCCTCTTTTTAAATTATTCCAATATATCATTCAAAAATTATACTTCCTTACTATACAATAACAATAGAATAGTAGAGATCACAATGCACAAAGAGGAGAGGATATTTACCCTCAGAAAACCCAACAACCTTTTCAATAGAGAAATTCTTGTGTTCAACAACAGACACACCTAGACCTATGGTCAAACCTGGTCAACGCATCCAAGTCAAGCCTCCTAATCTAATCCAGAACTTCGTTTCACCTCCCTAAAATTTTGGCCCTCCAGTAACTACCAATTACCTTGGAATTTTGGCCCCTGCAATAACCCAAAAATTCCTCGAGCAATAGAACTACCCAGAAAAATTGTGATCCAAAAAGAAGAGTATCTATCCACATGTGTGAGTTTGAGAGAGAGAAAAAGAGAGGCAATTTTTCTTCTTCATCGTCCTATTCGTCCTTCATGCCCTTCGCTTGCTTGCCCAAAATATATCTTGTGAGAGAGATGTGAATTTCCCAAGTCGAGGAGGTTGAATCGCCTTTATATAGTGTTTTGTTGGGTTAAATGGGTGTTTCCTTTTCCCTAGGATGACTTTACTTGGAGAGGCCAACTTGAAAACTTTGGATCCAAAAATTACAATTCAGAATTCAAATTTTCTTCTTTAAAAAGTCACAATTCAATTTTGACTAAAATATATATTTTTCTTTCAACTTTAGCATCTAAAATAGGCTTTTCAATAATAAATATAAATATATTAAGTGGCCAAATATACATTAAGAAGACCGACCATAATTACAAATTCAACACTCCCTATTAACTAGGGAGGTATTCATGATGATTGGCATAGATGATCTCAAGTTAAAAAATTTCTCTAAGAAAAGGTTATATCATCATCATCATCAAAATCTATTATCAACATCCACTAGTGCCATATCTAGGGAAGTACCAAACCCATGGCATTGTCATCAACATATCATGACTCACTCCTCCACAGTGATCGATTGTCAAATCGCAAGGCCTTTCCCTAGGCCAAAATGTTGAGACCCTCAACTAGCAAGCACTCACTCACCCTTCTTGGTGTGCACTCTGGTCCAAGAAATCACTCAACCCTTCCCTGGTTGGCGATCAAGGTCTAGATGTTGAAGGACCTCGCTACACCCTCCCTTGGTGTGTGATCAAGTCCAAGATCTCACTACACCCTTCCCTGGTGTGTGATCAGATCCAAATGCTAAAGGAAATCCCTACACCCTCCCTGGTGTGTGATCGAGTCCACAAATGTCACTACACCCTTCCTGGTGTGTGACCGGGTCTCCTCTGAGAGGCACTCACTCAAACCTACCTATTGAGCACTAGGAACCTCTCATACCCATTTTCCCTACTAGGAGAAATTACATTTGTGTTGTAGATATATCAGCACTCCCTCTCAACGAGAGGGGTAATCTCCACAAGTCCCAACTTGTCTCTAAAGTACATGAACTTCTCCCTAGGAAACAAATTCGTCAGAATATCAGTTGTCTTCTCATCGATGGAGATATATTCGAGCCTTATCGCTCTCCTCTGCACCATGTCATGGATATAGTGGTACTTAATCTAAATATGCTTTGATTATCACAGTGTACCATTGTCGGTTCCAACTCTTAAATATTTACGTAGCTTTGATTATCACAGTGTACCATTGTCAGTTCCAACTCTTGATCAAACAATCATGCAAACAACTTCCAAAGCCACATTGCTTTTGTACAAGCCTCACAGCTTGTGATGTACTCTGCTTTCATAGTGCTTTGTGCAGCAGACCTTTACTTCCTACTCATCCAAGATATCATAGTGGAGCCTAAACTAAAACACACACCTGAGGTACTCTTTTTGTCATCAACACTTCAAACCCAATCAATGTTCGTATATCCCTGAAGTTGTACATCCTTGCTTGCAATGTATCTCAGGCCATAATTCACAGTACCACGTAGATATCTCAAAATGTGATTTACTACAATCCAATGTTTGTGTCTCGATTCCACCTGGAACTAGCTCAAAGTGTTCATGGAAAATCATATGTTCAACCTGATGTTTACCAAATACATCAACGATCCAATCAACCTTTGATACATAGATGGATTTACCAAACTGGAGTCGGAGCCTCTCAACTTCTTCAAGTTAGTCACCATGGGAGTAACCATAGATTTACAATCCATCATGCCAAACCTCTAAAGGATCTCAATAACATACATCCCTTGAATAAGAAAAAACTCACCAGGTTGTTGCCATACTTTGAATCCCAAGTAATAGTGCATCTTCCCAAGATTCTTCATATCAAACTCAGAAGCCAATTTCTTCTTGCACTGAATGATGAGAGACTCAAGACCTGTCAGAAACATATCATCAACATATAACAATAGGATCACAAATGCATTCTTCACAACCTTAAAATAAAGGTTTTGATCATAAACACTCTTGGTAAATCCCAATCTTGTCAAATAATTGTCAATACAAGCATACCAAGTTCTTAGAGCTTGCTTGATTCCATACTAGGACTTCTTTAACCTGCAAACATGTGATTCCTTTCCATGCAACTCAAAACCATAAGGTTGTTCTATGTACACCTCTTCATGAATCACGTCATTGAGGAAAGTAGTATTCACATCCATATGATGTAAATTCCATCCCAATGAAGCAGCAAGAGAAATCATGGATCTAATAGAGGTGTAACTAGAAACTGGAGCAAAGGTCTAATCATAGTCTTCTCCCTCTTTCTGGGAGGACCCTCCAATCACAAATTGCATTGTATTTGTCAATATTATCATCCACAAGATGCTTGATCTTGTATATTCATTTGGAAGTCATCACTGACTTCCGTTCCAGCCTTAGTACAATCTCTCAAACATCATTCTTTACAATATATTGGTACTCTTCATTCATAGCCTACTTCCACAATTGTTGACTAGTTGCTTCTTCATAAGTGGAAGCCTTTGCATTAATAAGGTTAATCTTGAGAGCTGCATAACTTGAAAACATCTTGGGTTTCTTAACTTCTTTGGATGTGCCATCAGGAGTGGCATGTCCTTCTGCCTCTTCCAATGTAGATCTAAAACATGTTGTTCTCTTTCTAATCTTTGGAGTAATAATCAATTCCACTAGATCACAAGGCCCTTCTAGCATCCTAGAACATTCTATAGAATTTGAATGCTCTTCCTTTGAAGCCTCTTACTCTAATTCATCATAGGAATCCATGGATACTTCCTTAGACTTCCAATATGCAAATTTATCATTGAAATTAATGCCTCGGCTGACCTTAATCTGTCACTACTCTGGAATGTAGACTTCATAGGCCTTTGATGATTCACTATAGCCAACAAACATGCCTTTCTTTCCTGAAGGTTCAATCTTGTTCCTCTTATCCTTAGGAACATGTATGTAAACAAGACAACCAAAGATTCTCATGTGTCCAACCTCTGGCTTACATCTAGATAGCACCTCGTTAGGACTCATACCTTCTAGATTTCAATTAGGACTTCTATTTTGAATGTACATGGTTTTCAACAATGCCTCTCCCCATAAGAACAACAACAAATCCAAATCATGCATCATAGCCTTGACAGATTCTTCAATGGACCTATTATTTTGCTATGTTACACCATTATGTTGTGTATTATAAGGGACAATCAAATCCCTCATAATCCCAACTTTTTTATAGAAAGAAACAAGCTCCTTCGAGGTATATTCTCCTCCATGGTCAGATCTCAAAATATTGATCATTTTACCTATCAAGTTTTCTACTTCCAATTTGAATTATTGGAACTTAACAAAGACTTCATCCCTAGACTTCAAGAGATAGATTCATTTGTTATGGGAGAAGTCATCAATAAATGTCACATAGTACAATGAACCACCTATCAATCTTACAAGCATCAGCCACACACATCATAATGAATCAAATCTAAAGCTTCTTTAAATATATTATCACTACTTGGAAATGGTTTCTTGATTTTTTTTTCCAAGAGCATAACCTTTACATACACCATCATGCTTTATCTATAATTCAGGAACTCTTGAAACTATTTGACTCAATTCAAGCAGTGCTCTATAATGAAGGTGTCCATACCTTCTATGCCATAGCTCACTTGGATTGATTTCATCATGTACTAGTGCTTCAGCTAGTTAATTCACAAGCATATATAGTCTCCCATCACGAATCTCAATAACCATAGCATTATCTATACTAAAGTCCTTGGACCATACAAGTACTTTTCCATCCACAAAAGATACTCTATCTCCTTTATCTTCTAAACATGAAATAGAGACAAGGTTCATTTTCAAACTTGGTATACATAGAACATTGTTAAGATGTACATTGTTAATAGATTCTAGCTCTATGGATTCTTTTTCAACTCCTTTGATTGAATAGTTGTGATTGTCTCCAAGCTCTACCCTTTGGGACAACCTCTTTTCCATCATGCTAGAGAGATTGCCATAATCTTTGTTCATGTGTTTTGATACACCACTATGCACCAGTGACATATCATCATCATCTTCAATAGAACCTATTAGATCATAAAAGTAAAATAAATCCTTGTCACCTTTGGGCCTCTTTGGGTGCTCATCCTCAACATCTGGTAAAAGCATGTTGTTTTCCCTTTCTCTTCTTTTTATTACCCATTTCAAGACAATCTTTCTTGAATTGTCCAAATTTATGACAACCATAAAATTGAATCTTTCGCATGTCCTTCTTCCTTTGAGAAGAGGAAGAAGATCCCTTTCCTGACTTCTTGTGTTAAGAACCAAACTTCTTCCTTCCCTTGTTCTTGAAGTGGGCTGCAAATGCTTGAGCTTCCTCTTATTTTATATCTCTTGATATTAACCTTGATTCTTCTTAAGAACAAGAGCTCCACAATTCTTCAAATGTGATAGCATCCTTCCTACTACTAATGCTAGTTGCAAATGCATCATATGATCTAGGTAGACCATTGAGTTTTGTAGTCACAAGTTCTTGATCATGAACAGATCATTATAGAAATTTTGAGGTAAAAATGCGCCGCAAAACAAAAATGTAAAATAAAAATCAAGTTTATAATAACCAATAGGATTCAACATGATGATGTCAACCATGGGGGATGATTCACCATTTTTCGAGTAAAAACGTCAAAAAAAAATACTACCTTTTCAACTCGTATTTTCAACTTATACCCCTACGATTTTACTCAAATTTCGAGTGGGAGCACTTGTTGGATGCATAATTTAATTTTTCATCCAAGGAGTACCTATGTTGCATACTTTCAATGGACCCTACTACACGAAAAATGTGAAATACATGAAAAAAAGTGATTGCAATCATGATTTTTCATGTAGTAGGGTCCATGAAAAGTATGCAACATGGGTACTCCTTGGATGAAAATTAAAATTACGCCATCCAACAATTTCTCTCGCTCGAAATTTGAGTAAAATGCAGGGAGATAATTTGAAAATATGAGTTGAAAAAATAGTTTTTTCTTCTTTCCCTCCAAAACTTGATGAGGTAATCTAATCTTATTTTATTATTTTCACTATTATTTATATATTCCTTAGGAGACCCATTTTAGACCTCAAAATTTCTCTAATGTCTCCAATTTCTTGAATTTGATCTCTTATTTGTGAAACCCTCACGAAATATGAAGCCACAGTGTCGCCATTCGTCATCTTTATATCTCGAAACTCATCCTTCAAACTCCTAAATTGGCCAACATTCTTGATAGTGTATAGACTTGTTAGGGCATCGTACATCTTCTTAGAAGTATCATGCTTTTCAATGTAGGGAATTAGATGATCTTTAATTGATTCCACTATAAGACTCATGGCAATGATGTCATCCTCCTTGAACTTCTCTTTCCTTGTAGCATCAGCTGGTTCAACAACTTTCCATGTCACAATATCCAAAACTTTGTTCTTGGCAATAATAAGATCAATTCTAAGTTCCAAGCTCTGAATTTTGAGGTTCCTTCCAACTTGTTCTCAGATTTCATAGAAGAAGCCATAAATGCCAATCTGCAAGGAGGACTTCAATAAGGTGCTCTCTAGGGTTTTTTCAAAGGTGATCTCAATGTTCCTTTCTTTCACCAAAGCTTTGATCCCATGTTGATTTTCTAAGTGCAATATAGACTAGCACAATATTTCTAAAATATTGATAGTTACTTTTGGTGATGATATTCCTTTTAAAATGTTCCAATATATCATTCATCAATTATACTTCATAAATTCAACCATACCAGAACAGTAGAACAATAGAGATCATAATGCACAAAGAGAAGACAAGATTTACCCCAGGATAACCCACCAAGGGGAAAAACCCAACAACCTTTTCAATAAAGAAATTCTTATGTACAACAAGAGGCATACCTAGACCTATGCTCAAACCTAGTCAACCCTCCAAGTCAAGCCTCCCAATTTGATCCAGAACTTCACTCTACCTGATCTTTCCAAGAATTTCAGCCCTCCAACAACCGCTACTTACCCCAGAATTTCAACCGTTGTAATTTCCTAGAATTTTGGCCCCTAGCAAAACTACCCAAACAAACTGCAATCTAGAAAGAAGAGAGTCTATCCACATGTGCGAGTTTAAGAGAGAGAGAAAGAGAGCCAATTTTTCTTCTTCGTTGTCTTATTTGTCCTTATTTTCCTTCGCCCACTAGCCCATAAAATGTCTTGTGAGATAGATGTGAATTTCCCAAGTGGAGGAGATCGAACTGCTTTTATGTAGTAATTTGTTGGGTCAAACAGGTGTGTTCTTTGCCTTGGGCTGACTTGACTTGGAGGGAGGCCAACTTGAGAACTTTGGAGCCAAAAATTACAATTTCAAAATTCAAAGTTTCTTCTTTAAGAAGTCGCAATGGGACTTCAACTCAAAATATATTTTCCTTTTTACTCTAGCATTTAAAATATGCTTTTCAATAATAAATACAAATACATCAAGTGATCAAATATACATTATGAAGGCTGATCATAGTTACAAATTCAATAGAGGAGCAAGTCCTACCTTCCATAAAGGATTTAGCACAAGATGCTTAGATAGAGTTTGTCGAGAAATCTATAAGGCAGTAGTTAGGATGATTTCTCTTAACTTGATAATTGCTTGTGATGTATTTTTACTTTTCTTACTTATTATCTCCTTCTCTTATTATTATGTTTTTCTTATCATCAAACAACTACCAAAACAAGAAGAACAATAGTACACAAGAATACAGGATATAGGTTGTAAGCCAGGGTCAAAACCTCTCCACTTGAGAGGAAAACATGTAAATATCTTATCTTCTTATAGATTATTCAATTGAAGAATTCCAAAACCAATACCCTTTTGATACCAAGTCTGACCTTTTTGATGATGTGCTTCCTTTGTCCAATTCAAACCCAGTCAAACCTCTTCCAACAGCATAACTTCAACCCCTAGCTACAAAATTTCGACCTTTACTGCAAATCTAAAATTTTCGGCCCCCTGCAACTGCTATTGCATCCACATGTGTCATTAGAGGAATTTTGAGGTCTAAAATGGGCCTCCTAAGGAAATTATAAAATAATAGTGGAAATAGTAAAATAATATTAGATTACATCATCAAATTTTAGAAGGAAAAAAAGAAAAAACCATTTTTTAACTCATATTTTCAACTTATCTCCCTATGGGTTTACTCAAATTTTGAGCAGAAACACTCGTTGGATGCAGAATTTGATTCTTCATCCAAGGATTACCCATGTTGCATACTTTCGATGGACCCTTCTAGACAAAAATGATAAATACATGAAAAGTGTGATTGCAATCACGTTTTTTCATGTATTTCTCACTTTTTGTGTAGCAGAGTCCATCGAAAGAATGGGTACTCCTTGGAAGAGGAATTAAATTTTGCATCCAACGAGTACTCATGCTAGAAATTTGAGTAAACACTTAGGGAGATAAGTTGAAAATACGAGTTGAAAAAATAGTTTTATTATTTTATTATTTATTAATATTTTATTTGTTTTACTCCAAAAATGGTGAATCATCCCCCATGGTTGACATCATCTTGAATCCTATTAGTTCTTATAAAGTTTATTTTGGTTGTACATTTTTCTTATGAGGCCCATTTTAGACCTCAAAATTCCCCTAATTGAGCGAAATTTAGCCTTCCAAGGCCTCCCAACAACTTTGCTTGAATTGCTTCCTTGTTTAGGGCTAGTAGGTGACCTACTAGGCCTTTCTTCCATAAACTTTGATCCTCTTCCAGTAATTAGAGAATTCTAACCTTGAAGCAATAAACCCTAGTCTTCCTTCTTCACACCTGTGAGAGAGAATTAGCCCAAAAACCTTATTTCTTCGTCTTTCACCTTCTTTGCTAGCCTTCTTGTGCTTCTCCTCTTCTTTGATGATGAGAAGTGAGTGTGTCTCAAAGGAGGTCGAGTTCCCTCCTTTATATAGGCTTTTAAGGTGGACGTGGCTCCTTAAAATAGGTTGACTTCTTCGTTGCGAGGTCAACTTGGTCTTAAAGGGTCTTTTGACACTTTTAAATACAAAAATAATAATTTTTGCAAGTTACAATGTGCCCAATCGGGTCTTCAACTTATGACAATGACTCTTTTGACTTCTTGACCTCAGACAAACCCTAGAATCAGTCAATGGATGCTTGGCCTCTAAAATAAAATACCTTGAGCATGAAACCTATGCTTTAAAAATAACAATAATAATTTTTATTTCATTTTACAATATACAAAAATCAAAAGTACATTTCATATTTATGAAGACCGAACCTAGTTACAAATTTTTCAACAAAGTTGACAGAGGATATAGCTTTGCAAAATAGGTATAGAAATACAAGTCAGGGGCAACACAATCTTTGGTAGATTGGGTTGAAAGGACAACTTCCAAGCAAAGGATAAATGGTACTCCAAGAAGAAGGTAGAGGAAAAAATTTCCTTGTCTCATTTAAGAAAATACTTTAGGGACCAAAAGCCTCCAAAAATGGGGAGGTGTAATTTGAATTGGATGTTATATGTTTTTTCATCCATATTGATTCTTTTAGGGTGGAAAAATTAGATAAATCAACTTACATAAGAAATTTTAGTGGTAGGACCTAGTTTGGAGAATTGGGCTAAAAATCTTTTGGGGCTAGTTTGACACTTTAAATGATGTTTATTCCGGTGAAAATTTGTCGCTCAATTATTGTGCATGTCCAACATACTAGAATTGTGTTAATCGGAATTTGGATGCAAAAGTTATGCATCTCAAAAGTTGACCTATCATGAATGACCACCATAATTCAAGAGGATGCCATGTTAGTCCCCATTACTTATGGAAAAGGCACTATCCACATGGAGACAATGAAGAAGACTCTAGAAAGGTCAAATTTGTAACTCTAGTTCAAGGTTGAAGGATTCACACTTAACCCCTAGTTGGTTATCAAGTTGTGTTATAATCAAGCTACTAGGAGGAAAAGGGGTTCCATTCTATTTTCTTGCATTTTTTGTTCCAAAATAGAGCAGAGTAGCTATGTGTGGATAGAGAGAGAGCATAATAAAGGTGGTTTTTGTTCTATGGTCTCAAGCAACTTCATAAAGAGTACCTTCTCCTTTGTATTCGCATCATTTCCAATCTAGACAAAAGAGAGCAGGGCAATCTCACCTTCCAACTAGGGTTTCTCCCGAAAGGGTTTCCCAAATCATATCCTAGTGTTCATAATGATTGGTGTGTGTTTGTATTTCACTATTCTCTATTTTCTACCTTTTAATATATTCCATGCATAAACAACAAAAATCAATAATAACAAAACCGGAATCTAAAATAATTAACCCTTCATAGTATAAATATGGGTTCATTTTAATAAATCTGTCGTGACGAACTATCTAGTGGAATGTTTATGGAAATTTATACATCAAAATCCTTGATTATGCACACCTCCATAAGGTGTGAAAACTGAACTTCTTAGACAACAGTTTATTATAATGAGTTGTTGAAAATAGCAACAAGAAATGCTAAAAATAGAAGTGTTATAAATAGCATTGCTATAAATAAGCATTTCAGGTACCAGCGTTGGAAATAGCAACAAGGAATGATAAAATAGAAATGCTAAAAATAGCATTGCTATAAATAGCATTTCAGGATACATTCCAATTTTAGTTAGTCCCTGAACTAAAATTGAGAACTAAAATTCGAATTTGATCTTAGAAGTTGTTTGAAAAATAATTAATTAATTCATCTTGAGTTAATTAGTTGGAGAAAATCAAACACGAAGTCTATGTGAGGACATGCAATAGTTATCCCTTTAATTGAGAAAGTTATCCCTTAGATAAGGAGATCAGGATGAGTTGTACTTTGAATTGTAATTAGTTAGCTCAATTAACTGAGTTTAAGTCCAGTTAAATTAGTTCCAACAGTTTGTGGAACTGATTGTGAGTTCGGTTAGTTAATGCATGCATGCATGTAATTAGTGTACTTCAGATAATTGAATATTCTCTCATAAATAACTCATGCATGTTAGTTCAGTCAAAGACCCAGTTGATATCAGAGGAAGGGACAGTGTACTATCAATTGGAGGATTTTTCCTATATACGAAACTCATCCATGTAGAAGGAATTATCTCCTTCAAGATTGCACAGTTATTTCAGAGGTTAGTGAGTAGTGTGTGAGGTAATTACACACAAGTGGCAGCTTGAGTACCTAGGAGAAACTGCGCAAGGAAATAGGAGGCTTGGAGGGCAGAGGAGAAGGTTTTTGAGAAGCCTTTGACTGTCTATGAGCAGCATTGAGGGATTGTACTGAAAGTTGGATAGCTTGTGAGCTAAAGCTTTGTCTAATCCTGAGATATTTCCACTTGTATGATAATACAGATAGCGGGGTTTTTAGTTGAGGCTTTCCCCAGAGTATTCTTTTGTGTTCATGTGTGATTGATTTCTCATTCTCTGTTATATGTGTTATATTTGATCTTGCTCAAAATCGATTAAGCTTCCGCAAGTTTGTTGTAGAAGTAGATCAAGTATTTTGCTTTAGTTACATTGCATTATCAGGTGATCTACAGTGAGAATTTCTACATGGTATCAGAGTAAAGGTGATCAAAGCAAAGAACAGTATACAAAGAAGGGAAAAGTTCGAAGTTTGAAGTTCCTGATTATAGAAATCAAATTCTTATCACATCTCAAATTTCACCAATGGCGTTCAACGGTTTGATACTCGAGTATGCCCTGGATGGCAGCTCGAATTATATAGCCTGGAAGGATCACATGGAAGTGGTATTAGAGTACAACGGTTTGAAGGACTTCAATGATCAAGAAGTCCCTAAGCCAACAGTTGCTAATGCCCAAGAATTGGTGGAATGGAAGAAATTTGTGGCTAGAGCAAGGAGGATTCTTCTGGAGGGAGTTCGAGACCACATTGTCTCGAGTCTCCATGGGAAGGAGACATTATTTTCAATGTGGAAAACATTGAAGGATCTATATCAGAATAGCAGCGATCAGAGGAAGCTAGAACTAAAAGACAAACTTCAGAAAAATCAAATGTGAAAAGGGCGACACGATCTCTACATATATGAAAAAGCTCACCACCTGCAGGGATGAGCTTGGAAGTGTAGGAATCATGACATCCGATGATGACATGATGAGTCTTACTCTCCTTGGTCTTCCTGAGAGCTGGCATAGCTACCAAGACTCAGTAAATGGAAGAGAGAAACTGCCAGATTGGGAACGACTGTGGTCGGATCTGATGCAAGAGGAGATTAGGGGATGCAGCAGAGATGGTTCTTCATCCAAGGACGATGAAGAAAATTGCGCCTTAGCGAGTAAGGCAAATAAAGGGAAGGAGAAGGATTCTCATCCCAAATCAGGTTTTTCTCATGGTGGGAAGAAGATTGACAAATCTAAAGTGCGATGCTTTAATTGTCATGAGGTGGGCCATTATTCAACTAATTTTCCATTGAAGAAATCCAAGAAGGGATCCAAGGAATGATCTAAAGGTGAGACATTGGCCTCTCAATTCAAATTGGATTTTACCCACATCGCATGCATGGTTTCATCGATGATGGGTTGTGGTTGGTTTCTTGACATTGGAGCCTCATTCCACATGACCAACGATAATATTTTGTTCAGTACCTTCGAGGAGAAATACCTCAAGATACTCATAGCGATGGGTAATGATGAAAAGTATAGTGTTTGAGGTGTGAGCACTGTTTCTTTTTAGAGGGAGCATGGAGCTTGCATTACCTTGACAGATATGAAGTATGTGCCAGGACTAAAGAAGAACTTGGTATCGATCGCGATGCTGGAGGACAAAGGCTATGATGTAGTCTTCAGTAAGGGAAAGGTTTTCCTTAGACACATCACCACGAGATAGGTGAAGCAGACTAGTTCACGAGTCAAAAACCTGTGTGCTCTTAAGGTTCAAGATGCATGCAAAGCCTTGAGGAGCAAGGAAATTGTTGGAGACTTGGTGGTTGAGAGGGAGAGTACATTACCTCTCAACATGCAGTGCCATAAGAAGTCTCAGACAATTGTGGAGGAGCCACAATTGGTGCAGCAGCTTCAGGAAGTTGTGGAGCATCCACAACTAGAGAAGCAAAGAGGAGACCGAGTGGAGGCATCCACTCATGTAGAGACCTCTAGTAGGGGGAAGTTTCGAGCCAAGTGGGCAGAGGGATCACATGCATCCATACCTCCAGGTGGGAGGTGGGGTGATGTGGAGTGATAGTCCTAAGAAGGCTGAAATACGGGTAGGATCCTTGAGGTACCTAGCCTCTTTGATTAGACCTTGCTACGGGAGCCCCAACTAGGAGTAACAGGACTGGCTGAGTGGGTAGAGATAGATGTGGATGGAGCGGCAAAGGATGCTTCAGCATCATAGGATGTTTCTAGCCCAACAGGGAGGTCAATTGGGAGATCAGTTACTTACTTCTCAATAACTGAGTTGCAGTGCGGTAGTGGGCAGCACAATGCAACATGATGAGAGGAGGTGCAATGCGGATGCAGTGCTGGGAGACAGGACCAGTAGTAGGAGGAATCAGTGTGATTGATGCAGTTAGAGATCAAAGTGACAGAGGCTAAAGTAGTCAGACATTGAAGAGCACAGAGGTGCAGAGTTTTCAATCGACAGAGGCAATAGCAATCAGAGACTTTGATGACAGAGGCATCATTCTGATTCAAGTTGGATATTTTTTTGTTTCAGAGTTGCTGGAGCAACAACATTAGGGAGAAGTGTTGCATGCAGAACATTCCAAAGGTTTAGGATTGGGTTCGAGTTGAATGCCTTTCTTGTTGAGAGGGAGTGTTGAAAATAGCAACAAGAAATGCTATAAATAGCATTGCTATAAATAAGCATTTCAGGTACCAGCATTGGAAATAGCAACAAGGAATGATAAAATAGAAATGATAAAAATAGCATTTCTATAAATATAATTTTGGTACACATTCCAATTTTAGTTAGTCCCTGAACTAAAATTGAGGATTAAAATTCGAATTTGATCTTAGCAACTGTTTGAAAAATAATTAATTAATTCATATTGAGTTAATTAGTTGGAGAAAATCAAACATGAAGTCCATGTGAAGACATGCAACAGTTATCCCTTTGATTGAGGAAGTTATCCCTTAATTAAGGAGATCAGGATGAGTTGTACTTTGAGTTGTAATTAGTTAACTGAGTTAAGTCGAGTTAGATTAGTTCCAACATTTGTGGAACTGATTTGTGAGTTCAGTTAGTTAATGCATGCATGCATGTAACTAGTGTACTTCAGATAATTGAATATTCTCTCATAAATAACTCATGCATGTCAGTTCAGTTAGAGACCTAGTTGAGATCAGAGGAAGGGATAGTGTACTATCAGTTGGAGGATTTTTCCTATATAGGAAACTCATCCATGCAGAAGGAATTATTTCCTTCTGGATTGTGTAGTTATTTTAGAAGTTAGTGAGCAGTGTGTGAGGTAATTACACACAGGTGGCAGCTTGAGGACCCAGGAGAAACTACGCAAAGAAATAGGAGGCTTGGAGGGCAGAGGAGAAGGTTTGTGAGAAGCCTTTGACTGTCTATGAGCAACATTGAGGGATTGTACTGAGAGCTGGATAGCTTGTGACCTAAAGCTTTGTGTAATCCTGAGATATTTCCACTTGTATGATAATACAGATAGCGGGGTGTTTAGCTGAGACTTTCCCCAAAGTATTCTTCTGTGTTCATGTGTGATTGATTTCTCATTCTTTGTTATATGTGTTCTATTTGATCTTGCTCAAAATCGATTAAGCTTCAACAAGTTTGTTGTAGAAGTAGATCAAGTATTTTGCTTTAGTTACATTGCATTATGAGGTGATCTATAGTGAGAATTTCTACATGAGCATCCAAATTGACAAAATTAACACCATTCTTACTTGAGTGTTTTGTGAAATAGTCAGCATACAAACGAGGATTCTATTACACATCTCACATGCTCTAACCATAATGGCCCAATGTTGTAGACGAGCTCTAATACCACTCTTTAACATACCTAAACACCTCCCTTGGCCATCAAGGCATTAAAATTCAATTTATTCTTCATTTACATATATTATTTCCAATTATGAACCAATTTGTCTCTAAGAACAACCAAATTGATTTTATATGCAAATGATGGAGAAGGTGCAGAGTTGAAATGTTAGTGAACTTTGGCACAGAAGACTTGGCCATTTTCAACATGGTGCCTTGAAGATTATGCAGCATATAACCACAGGCCTCCCCAAAGGATCCCTTGAATAGCAGGATGTATGCAAAGGATGTACCTTAGGGAAGTACACAAAATTCACTTTCCATGATCGGGACAGCAAAGCACATGCAGTCCTTGAAAGGATCCACTATGGTTTCTTTCGACCTTTCTCGACAGCCTCCACTGCCAGGCACAAATATTTTGTCATTTTTATTCATGACTTCTCACGAAAGCGTTGGATCATCTTTATGCTGAAGAAAGATGAGACATTCTCCAAGTGTGTAGAATTCAAGGCACTAGTTGAGAAAGAAACTAACAAGAAGGCGAAGGCTCTCAAGAGAAATAATGGAGGTGAGTACGTGTCGAATGAATTTAAAAAATTCTATGCAAAAGGCATTCGACAAGAGTTAACAGCACCTAGAACCCACAATAGAATGGGATGGCTGAGAGAAAGAATCATAACATTGTGGAAGCAGCGAGGGCGATGTTACATGACCAATGCCTACCTCTACATTTGTGGGCCAAGGCATGCAACACAATAGTATATTTGCATAACCAGAGCCCTCATTGGATTCTAGGAATGATTACACTGAAGGAGGCTTTCTCAGGAGAAAATTGGTTGTGCCACACCTCACGATTTTTGGAGCCTCTGTTTACTGCCATGTCTCCAAAGAATCAAGTAAGAAGATAGAGTCAACAGTGGAATTGGTGGTATTTTTGGGTTACACAAAAACTCCACACAACTAGCATGTGTACTTTCCATCCCTCAAGATGACATTTGTGCGAAGGGATGTAAAATTTGATGAGGAGAAAGCGATGTGGTGCTCTCTTGAGAGGGAGCTTCAAATTCCACCAAAAGAGGAACTTTTAGCTCCAAAGGAGGAACCTCAAGAAGTTGTGGAGCAGCCACAAATTGAGGAGCAGAGAGCGAAGACGACCACTCAAGCAGAACCATCTAGAGAAGGCAGAAAAAGGACTAGGGAAGCTGACATACTTGTGTAGGTTGTGAGAGAGAATGTGGGTGCTCCTTCAAATCAGCACAGGCAGAGGTCACCAAATCGGTACACTAGCTACATGGCTCTAATAAATGAGCTTGTAGAGACTAAGCCATCATCTTTCGAGGAAGCAGTAGAGCAACTTGTATGGGTTGATGAAATGGTGGAGGAATATGAATCCATTGTAAAAAATCATGTTTGGGAAGTGGTCCCAAGACCAACAGATAAATTAATTGTGGTTTTGAGATGGATCTTCAAGGTGAAGCAGGCAGTAGCTAAAAGCATTAGAGAAGTATAAGGCCATATTTGTGGCCAAGGGGTACTCTCAACTTGAGGGGATTGACTATGAAGAGACCTTTTCTCTTGTAGTAAGGTACTCATCCATTAGATCAATTCTTGCTTTGGCTGCATAGATGGGGTGCCAGAAGATCCACTAGATGGATGTAAAAACAATATTCCTCAATGGAGTTATTGAGGAGGAGGTGTACATCGAGCAACCAGAAGGCTTTGAGACTTTTGATCGAATGTCTCATGTGTACAGACTTAAATGATTATTGTACAGTCTCAAACAAGAACCTCGTGCTTGGTGCACCAAGATCAATAGCTATCTCACCGGTTTGGGCTTCACCAAAAGTGAAGTGGATGCAACCTCTATCATATCTTGGTACAAGGTAAATTACTCATTATTGTCTTATATGTTGATGATTTAATTTTAAAAGGTGATGAGAAGCTGATCAGATCTTATAAGGAGGACCTAGCAAGGGAGTTTGAAATGAAGGACATGGGTCTCATGCACTACTTCCTTGGGTTGGAAGCATGGCAAGGCGACGGGGAATTGCTTGCCTCTTAAGAAAAGTATGCAAATGAGATACTACAGAGTCTCGAATATAGTTTCAAACCCATGGAGACACTTCTAGCGACCAACTGGAGGAAGGAGGATGCCACTTCAGGTGAAGAAGTGGACGCTACCATTTAGCGACAGCTAGTGGGTTCAGTGATGTACCTTGTGAGCACACAACTAGAAATGTGATATGCAGTCAACCAGCTGATCCAAGCTATGGTTAAGCCAACCAAATTATTTTGGAAGGCAGTTAAACATGTTCTATGGTACCTCAGAGGCACTACCCAATTTGGACTATACTACAGACAAACAAAGGGAGCGAAGTCGGGTGGCTTCACAAATGTAGACTGGGCGGGAGTCCATCAGACCAAAAGAGTACATCAGGTGGAATTTTCAGTGTTGGGTCTGTAGCAGTTCCTTGGTACAGAAGGAAGCAAATATTTGTGGCGCTCGGTTCTGTAGAAGCAGAATACATGGTTGGAAGTCAAGCAACATGTGAGGCAATTTGGATGAGAAAGTTACTCGTTGGATTGTTTGGTAAGATGACAGATCCAATGGTGATCTACTATGTAATGAGAGTTGCATCAAGCTCTAGGAAACATGTTTTTCACGATCGATCCAAGCATATAGATATCTGCTATCACCATTTACGGGATTTTGTGCAAAGGTTGATAATGTTGTTGCAATACATTCTGAAAGAGGAACAAGATGTCGACATTTTGACAAAGGCCTTGTCAAGAGGGAAGTTCGAGTAAGACAGGTACAGTATAGGGGTGGTTGATAATCTCTTTCTTGCTAAGAGGGAGCGTTGAAAAAGTGCAACAAGAAATTCTCAATTTGATTTTGCCTTGATTAAATTGATAAAATTTGAATTTCCACAACAACAAACAACTTGGATGCAACTGATTTGTATGACATGGCTTGTGTCACCCAATTTACTCGAGTTGGAGGAGTTAGAGTTTAGTCAATCATGTGTGATTGCTATTTTGTAGCAATCAAAGTCACTTGTCTGAAGTTACCTTCAATTAAACTAGTTCCAAATGTTGGAAGAACTAGTGGAAAGTCAGTTGTGCAGTGGGGTTTTAGTCAAACTCAGTGATCATCTAATTAACTGATTAATCAACCCAAAATAGCTAGTGCATGACGAGAATTCGAGTTCCCCAACTGTGGTGGAGATTCAAGGCACTGTAACATCAATTGTATACTAGTCTTGATTGTACAAGTGTTTCATGCAATCAGATGATCAACCTTGGGAATTGTGCAAGCATTTTGGAGGAAATTCCTAAATAATAGGGGCCTAATTTCTTAGGATTTGTGAAAGGAAATAGGGGCTCAAATAGAGGTTGAAATTGAGTAAGTCTGGGTCAAAGCGTCTCAGTGAGTAGAGAGATAGGTTATTCACTTGCAAGGTGTGCTCAGTTAAGCAAAGCAATTATAATACATCTTTATTCATCAAATTAATGCAAGCAGGCATTAAGGTTTTTAGGAGATTTCTTTCCCCGGGAAAAATATTGTGTGCATATGTGTTATTTCTTATTGCATGTCTGAAATTTTTGTTCTAGATTGTGAATTACTTTCCCCAGAGCAGTAGAGTAGGTTTGTGTCTTGTGAATTTGAATAAAACTTCATGAGCAGTTGCAAATCTACATTGTAATTTCTACATTTATTAAATCAATGACAAAGACATAAAACACAAAGCTAAACCTTAAGATAGAAAATAGTGTTTATCTTTGTGATGATATAATTCACTAAATCAATTGCAGAGGGGGAATCCATAACCTAACATTTGGCATCTCTCGTAAATGCCACCCCCAAGTTGGGCTATGGAACCATAATGGTAAGAAATAATTACTCCTCTATTCCTCAACCATCCTAACCAACAATAACAAATAATATAAATAAAACTAGACACCTACCATAATTTCCCTTAGGGAATATTTTTCCAAGCATCTTAGCTCATCACAAACTTATTTCTCTCAATGAGACACATCACAAGAACATATATCCTTTATTATATAATGCCTCGAGAATCCATCCCCTCCATTGCTCCAGGGTAGGCATGATGACTCTAATTCATTGGTCAGTGTAGGCATGAAGAATCTAAGTTGTTGGTTGCTCTCTAAGAATGCCTTGAATTTGTGGACCTTGGCTCAATTACAATGAACTATGATTTCAAAGAAGGGGAATTCAAAATGCTTAGTTTCTTTACTCACTCCACAACCATGGATCCTCCTTAAAAATGAACCCAATATGTTTTCAACTAGTGACCAAATCCTCGTAGTTGACCATAAGCATATATAGTTTTCAAGCTCCTAGGTTTGTTGATGCAAATGCAAAGCAATGGCAACCATGGAAAGGCATACAAGTTCCTCCTTCCAACCTTAGGAAAAATGGGAGAACATTGGGGAAGAGACTCTATAGTGGAAAATTAGACATTATGTAATCCTGCATTCACAAGATATATGTGCCTTCCAAGAAGAAAGAACAATTTTCATAAGGGCACCTAAAGCCAACAATGGGTGAGAAGACATTTAATACAAGATTGGTAAAAGATAGTATTTCTCCAAAGGACGTATGGAAACATTGTGTTAATAGTTCTCTTCACATACAGAAACATTGTGTTAATGGTTCTCTTCCCAAGGGCCCCCTTGGTCTCATGGAGTCATGGCCCCTTTATTGTTACTCAAGCAACTTTTTGGTGGTCATTACATTATTATACATACCAATAACATGTTATATTGTAATCACTTTTAGTCAAAAGTGTTTGACTTTCTATTAGTTTTGAAAATTTGAAATAAATTTTATAATGTTTATTAAAATTTTGAAAAAAAATAATATTATACAAAAATATTTTGGAAATTCATTTTAATATTTAAATTTCTATTTTTTTATTAGCTCACTAATTTTATAGGCTTTAATTTATAATGGTCAAAATAAACAATATCTTAAAAATATAAATTCTTAAAAAAACTATTTATTTAACAAGTGTACTCATATAATTATAGTCATTATTACATTGTAACCTAAGTTAATAAAGAAACCATTATTACATTGTAGAATGGATTAATTAACCGTCCCATCCTGCCAGCCAGCTAAGGTCCCTAGCAACTCGCCTTCCATTTTCGTGCAATCGTAGAAAGGAGTTGTGCTCCCGACCCCGAGTTTGGTTGATTGTAAGTTTGATTGCATACTTACAAGTTACAAGCGTTTCACGTCCAATCGTCATTTTGTTTGAGAAATGTGTAACCCATTTATTTATACCAAGATAAATTGTTTTTAACGTTTATTTTATTTTTATACAAAATAAAAATATATAAATCCATTTTTAGTGTGAAGAGAAATCACAGTTATAGGATTCCAATAATTTTTGCTTTTAGTTTTATCTAACATCTCTTTGAAAATGCTATAAAAGGCCTCTCTTGGTCACAAGTTATTATATTAAAAATTTGATAATTAATATTAAATATATTTAATCTTAATTTTTACTACGAAATAAAATTATTATTATTATATATTTTTTAATAAATGTTAATAATTTTTATTTTATATATATTATATATTGAATAATATTATTATATATATTAATTTTTAACTCAATTAATTTTTGTTATGCATTGTTTCTAAATAATCAATATAACACCTTTAAGTTTGTCACATAATTGATTAGAAAAAAATATTTCCCTATTAACAAAGTAAACAAACTTACAATATAAATCCAGAGAATAAAATTTATAATATTGTCAGATAATGGAGATTTACTATTTTATTTAAACTAATAAATTAGTTAAAATTAAATGATTAACCAGTGTAATATAGTTTCATTTTCCATCTACTTATTACTTTGCAATTATTCTTTTAACTATTTTAAAATTTAAAGATAAAATGTTCCAAAAACTAGTGACCACTTGACATTCTTTATAAAGTATAGTCTTTCACCTTTTTGAGATGTTATGTGGTCATCACAATTGCTAGAAAAATGCCAAAAAGATGAATTAGTTGGGCTCAATCAAAAATAAATTTATGAAGGATTTTGAAGCCATTGGAAATCTTAAAAAGAAAAAGTATTCCCGGACAATCAAGATTTAGCAAAAAATTAATTAAAGAGACCAACAGTGATTCTTAAGTAGTACTTCCTAAAGACAAGAGAAAAATGTAAGTAAAATGCCTTTCAAAAACTTACAACAAGACCAATAGAACTAGACAAAAAAGTGAGCAAAAGGTCTTTCAAAAACTTACAACAAGACCAATAAGACTTTTGAAAGGAAAGACAAAAGTAGTTCACATGATTTCAAGGTTACACCGAGCTTAATAACAATAACTTACGCTATCAATTACTTTTTGCATGAGAGGCATGTACTAAGCAGCAACACTGCATATTACACTTGTTCATCGTGATTTTTTATTTTTATAACATTTAAACATAACACCACAACCAAACCCACAACTTGGATTTATGACAATTCACTGGTCAAGCCTTTTCTCCTGGCTTCTACCTAGAAATATATTTTATATTATAAGGTCATTACAACTCAATCATCCCAACTTGACATCCATCCAAATAACCACCCCATTACAAAATTACATTGATGTAATCTATAGGTATTCCATGTGGCCTACTTAAATACTTAAAAACAAGGTTAGACATGTCATTTATGATGTTTTGCCTAGCCATAAGTAAGTGTAACTCATTTGTGTAGTCATCAATTAATGGATCATGGCATTGATATGATTTTTACCATTTCATATTTTAATCCCCTCAAATCCTTAGTGACTATACCTTATCATCAATTGCTTGCATGAAACCATGTCACTTCCCCACATAGTGACATGTTCATCATGCTCCTCACAATGTCAATTTGGGGCTTACCAACAAGACTTAGCAATCATGGCCATCTTCATGGTTACAAGTTTTGCCTTCTCAACATTGATGAAGTTTCAACTTCAAAAGTTTGAAATACTCTCAACCACTCATTGAGTGCTTTAACATTGATTTTTACCTTCAAGCATCAAAATATTATGATCAATCTTCACCTTAATTTTTCTTTAGAAAACAAACTTAATCCATGTTAAGTAAGGATTTCAAGTGCACTGTAACAAGATTCTTCTAAAGAGTTCTACAAACTACTTGTATATTTTCTTGTGTTCTTTTTCAAGACTTCATTAATCATCAATTCCATAATTCTCTTTTATCAAGAATAGTAGTCAACGAAGTTGGTGTTAGTCATCATCTCACAAGATCTTGAATGCATTAGAATGTTGTTGGGGAAAGTTGAATCAATCTCATGCTTCAGTACTTGGATCAAGTCTAAACAAGCATTCAACTTAGAAAACTTTGCTTTATTTAGTCCAATCCCTTGTCGTGATCAAATCCATAGAATAAAATGATTGTATTCAAATAACAATCATCCAAATCTAACAATGGTTGTGATCTACTAGAAGGGATCCTGGACTCGTAGTATATTGTGTGTGTCATTGTGATCCAACAACCTCATCATGATGAATCAACACTAAGGAATACTATGGTCGATCGATAACAATGTGGTCGCAAGGCATATAAGTACTCATGGGAGCAACAACACTTGCAAAATGCATGCATGCACATTACAAAGTAGAGATAATATGGATGTATTGGAACATGTAAAAGAATAGATGTTATAAACAATATTAACAATAAATGATGAAATGAGTTGGAAAAGTACATAAAAAAAATGCAAAAATCAAAGGCATGAAAGCTTGTTCAATTTGTACCATGTATTATTGATATGAGAAAAAGGAAAATTTCCCATGTTAATCATATCAATTGTAAGAAGTGTTGTATTCTCAAGTCATGTATGGAGTATTTGTAATACCCCGCTCTAGTTGACTAACAGTGATATGACACTAACATTTATTTAGCCCTAAGGCCCACACATTATTCTTTGAGGACCTCAAGTTGAGGATCTGGGCACATGACTCTATTATTAGTGATTGAGATATTAATGGTTGTGATGTTTATGTATATTCTCCATTGATATTAGGATGAAGATAGCATTAATGGTTATGTATGTTATCTATTGGTATTAAGATGATTGTAGCATTAATGGTTATGCATGTTCTCTATTGATATTATGATAATTGTAGCATAAATGGTTAAGTTTGGTCTCTATTGAATTTATGATGATGATGGTAGTAAAGGATATGTATGCTCTCTATTAAAATCATGATGATGATAGCTTTGATGGATAGGTATGTTTCTATTGATGTTATGATGTTGATAGTTTGATGGATATGTATGTTTCCATTGATGTTTTGATGATGATAGCCATGATGGAGGTGTCCCCTATATTACCTACTTGCATTAGTTATGGTTCACAATGAACAATGATGCAAACGACTAGGTGATGTTAATGATGTTATTATGACAATGACTAACACTGACAAACCTTGTTACTGATGATTTTTTAGTATGGCAGGAAACCACCAAAGGCACTCACATATGACGAGTTGACGACAACTGGTTTGATGAAAAATTATATTATTTTATCTTTGAAATTCTAAGCCAATTTTGAAACCTGTTATATATGTTTATCTATATTCTGATGAGATGTTAGTGGTTGCAGGCACAAATTAGTTGATTGGCCAAATGACTCACATATGGCTGATGGAGTTGTACAAATTGGATGGAACTGCATGGGAGGGGTGTGATAATGCCCCTTATCTCACCCACTAACACTCCCGCCGTGAATTGGGTTGGAAGGTTGAAACACCTTCACCTTGAAGATCACGATGTCATGAAGGCAGGTCCCAAAGTTGGGTCCCTCATGAGGATTTTACTGGGGGACCGCGCATCAAGGCGGATTCCTTGATCCCGGACACCATTAGTCTCACTATAGCAGGCAACATAAGAGATGTTAGTGGTCTCTGTCGTTACACCTATACTTTCCCTTCGTAGCCATTGAATGCTTGAAGGGCAAGTGGCGTGGCACCCTTGGAAATTCAAGGGAATTTCTTGAAGGGCACGACCAACTTGGTACCCTTGGCATCACAAATAAATTATTAGGCATGGCACCCTTGGAACTTCAAGGGAAGTTCTTGAAGGACACGACCAAACTTGGTACCCTTGGAATCAATAAAAATAAATTAATTAATAAATATAATCAAGATATGAAAACCATGTAAATTCACATCAAATGGTAAATGATGAGTAGAATCAAGGCAATTAAATCAAGAATAAAACTTGGGTTAAGGGAATCACAGGAAGAAATAAAATATTTTACCTTAAAAACTCTACCCTTCCTATGTTGGAAAATTTTAGGTAGATAATGTAATTTAATCAAGTAAAAAGGGGAAAGAGGGACATAAATGTAAGGATAATTATTCATTTTAAAATAGCTAAACATAATTAAGAGAAGAGAATGGTGAATTAAAATAGGATTAATAAATTAAATTTTAGATAAACTTAGAGAACCTCCATGTAGCAACAACCAACAAAAGAATATCCATATAAGAGATAGCTTGAGTTACATTAGGGAATAGATAGGGGATCAAATCTTGACTTATCGATTGACTTTAGTAATGAACACAAATTAAGGAGTAAAAAGGGAGATCAAGAGACAACTAGGAGAAGAAATAGGAATCTTGTTGAAGCGAAAAAAATATTAGTTTTAAATTAAAATTTAAGTAAATAATTTTGGAGACCCTTGATGAGAGAGTGACACATGGGTGGATGAATAATCAAATTATTGAATTATCAAAAATAATTAATTATGCATGACATGCCAAGTGTCACCTATGAGGAATCCTATAAAAGAAGGGGCAAGCCATGGGAAAAATGACTTTTTACCCTATTGTTGGATGGATGAGACTATGTCAGAGTAGTGACTATGAACTATAGTGTGTTTGGTGAGGTAGAAGACTTTAGAGAGGGGACTCTTGAACCAAAGAGTGCTCTCCTCTACCAGCTACTACATTCCTCCATTGTACAACCCCATTGTAGCTCAAGGGTCCGCGGGGAAGAAGAGTACCCAAGGAGTAGGCTAGGAGGTCAACCAATGGGTCATTGCATTTCGATCAAACACGTCGTCATTCACACCCAGAGGTGACCGACAACAAAGGAAGACAGGTAGAGGAAAATCAAGCTTGAATCTTGTCTTCTAGTGAACGATACCTATGTGTAACAATATTATTTTGTATGACTTCTTTATGGCTTTAATTAAATATATGTAAATTATATGATATGTTCAATGAAATGAAATTCAGGGATTTGTTAGATAGTGCTTAATAAATTTGAATTCCCAATGTTATTCTCTTCTAGTTGTATTTTTATTTTGATTATATATATATATATAGGGTTGGTCCCTACACTTGGTATCAGAGCAGTTGGTTCAACTCTTCGACCTTACACGCTTATCCAGATTGTTATGAGAGTTTTCCCTCGTTGATTTTCATTTTAGGCTTCCACTGTCATTATCGCTATTTGCATTGACCATTCCAGTATCATTGGTAACACCAGCCTCCTTATAATTTCACCATGTGTATCATTCTTATGGTATTTGCAATATGTTCAGGACCCATGATAGTCTTATTTTCAGGTTCTTTTAGGGTTCGAAAGACTTCTAAGGAACTTAGCAAGATGAATTTGCCTTACTGATAATTCGCCTCTGCCCATAAAGTGTTGGCATTATGACACAAGTGTTTTCCTTGATGGCAACTCACTCAAATGACATATCACAGTTCAATAGGTTAACAGCACAAAGTTCATATCAGAATGAAGAAAAAGAGGTATACGCAAATTCACCATTGGCTAAGCCACGTATACACGCGAGTTCACTATATACAAGTTGCGTATGCGTACACACGCACTTTCACAGGATACAAGGCGCGTATATCTTGGAAAACAAAGTTCGTCCAAGGTATTTGGTCCATGGTATTTTGATCCATGGTATTGGTCCAAGGTATCTGGTCTGAGGTATTGACCCCATGTATTGGGTCCAAGGTATTGGTCCTAAGTGGTTTTGGTCCATGGTATTAAGGCCTAAGACTATAAAAGGAGGGGAAGATCATTAGGCCAAGGCACTCAAGTATTGAATATCTGATGAAGAGCAAGATCTAGTGTACAGGGTATTGGGTTATGGTGCATAGTTGAATCTGAACCAAGGATGAACCTTAGTGCTTGATGAAGGATAAGATCTAATGATGGGTCAAGATATTAAGACTTGAAGTGAAGTATCTTTATGTGGTTTGATCATTTATCTGAATAACTGCCGCATGTTGTAGTCTGTAAATATGATGATCTAGGTATAACTGAAGTCTGGAATTGTTGTAATGTTTAAATCATCATTTACAAATCTGTACGCAGGTTCACTTTAGAAAAGGCGCATATACATGCTTATTCTGCATATCAAAACAGTGTATACATCTTAAATTTGATTTGTATATCTATACGCAGGTTCGCCTTAAGAAAAAAGCGTATGCACACAAGTTCGACACATAGAAGTAGCGTATACCTTATAAAATATGTTTTAGCTACTTTTGTTTGCTATTGTAGTGTTTTGGGTTTTGGCTTGGGTTCTAGTTACTATATTCTGGTTACAGCATTCTGAAAGATCAGATTGAAGGGTTGTCAAAGTGATTGATTGATTCAGTTGTGATTGGTGCAAAGGAGATTGGTTGATGCAGACATATTTGATGATTGAATGATGTTATTGATGGATCCAATCTGAAAATTTATGAAACATGGTCCCTGGAAGAAAAGAGAAGGTTGTAGCCTTCTGTAGGTTGGTACCTACGTACTAGTAAATAGATCAGCTAGTACAAGAGCTAGGGGGTAGTAGCTCCCTTCCAGAAGAAGCTGGAGAATGAGAGAAGGTTGTAGCCTTCTACAGGTAGAAGCTTACGTACTAGTATAAGTCTGCACCAATACAAAAATTGTAAAAAACGTTTCTTATGATTAAAAGAAAATAGAGACGATTACAGCAGGTGGTTTTCACCTACATGGGATTTCCACCTTATATCTTGTGTTCATGTGTGCGATTGTCTGTTCTGTTTTTACTGCACCTGGTCACTATTTATGTGGTTTTGATGCACTGATTAAAGATCAACATATGATGAATTAACTAAATTATAAGTTTGCAAGATATACGCTAGTTTCCTTAAACACAGTTGCGTATACACGTGAGTTCCATTAACTGAAGTAGCGTATATGAATCTGATTATGGAAATGAAAAATTGTTGACTTATTAATACTGATTCACCCCCCCTCTCAGTATTATTTCCAACAATTGGTATCAAAGCAAGTTCTTCAGAAGAAGCTTGATCACTTGAAGGAAGATCCATCATCATGAGTAATCAAGAAAGAGAGGGATCCATCAGACCACCAATCTTTGATGGAAGTAACTTCGTTTATTAGAAGGTAAGAATCAGAGCCTATCTTCAATCTCTTGGAACAGATGTCTGAAAAATCGTGGAAGGAGGATATACATTTCCATCAACAATTCCTACAGATGCGGCAGGTAAAACGTAATCTGCAACCAATGCCAAAGCTGTCAATACATTATTGGGAAGTCTGTCACAATCAAAACTTGTCAAAGTTATGCAGCTCAAATCCGCCAAAGAAATATGGGACAAAATCATTCTAAGCTATGAAGGAGACTCTTAGGTAAAATGTGCAAAACTGCAAACTCTCAGAATTCAATATGAAACTCTCAAAATGCACAATGATGAAAGTATAACTAGTTACTTCTTACGTATAGATGAGTTTGTTAATTGCATGAAGAATTTGGGTGAAGAGATAAAAGAAGTTACTTTAGTTGAAAAGGTTATAAGATCATTGTCTACTAAGTTTGAATCAAAAATATCTACTATAGAAGAAAAGCAAGATCTTCAGATTATTACTATGACATAGCTGCACAGAATCTTAACTGCTTTTGAGATGAGAAAAGGAGGTCCATCAGATATGAGAGAAGCCTCATCTAAAGCTTCAGGAAAAAAAGAACTCAATGAATCAAGACATATTTTAGAAGGAGAAGAAGAAGCAAAATTTGTCAAGAACCTTCAACGAGGTTCCGGAAGATTTAGAGGTAAACTACTTTTCAAATGTTTTGCTTGTGGAAGAATCGGTCATTATGCTGTCAAATTTCCTCATAAAGATAAGTTCGATAAAAGTAAGGAATCTGCAAAATGGAATATAAAACAAAGTGTAAGTAAGAAAAGCTACTATACGCATGAAGATAGCGATGGTTTATCAATTAGTGATGAAGATGAAAATAGAAATGACTATAGACTTCTGATGGCTTTTGAAGATGATGATTTCTTGGATGCTTTAGATGAAGATGACCTTTATGAAGAAATATCTAAACTCAAAATATGTTTAGAAGAAAATAATATGATTATAGATACGTTGACATTCCAACTTGCTGAAAGAGAAAAACACAATGAAAAACTAGAATGTGAAATTGTGAGTCTAAGAAAGGATATTGAGAAAACAAAAACTCTCAATCTTAGATTTGCTAAAGGATCAAAAACCTTAAATGAAATTATCAAAGTGCAGTGTTCTCCTCTGATAAAGACAGGTCTTGGATATACTAAAGAAGCATCTCAAGCACATAAGTCGTCAACCTCCACTAAAAGTTATCTTGATGCAGCAAAGAGCAGTGAACAGTTTGGCAATCGTCAGCAAAGGCATAAAGCAGATCACCACGTAAATCAAGCTCAATTTACTTCAAGAATGAACAGAAACTACAACCAACCTCAGGGAAATCATACTCAATCTGCTTCAAGAATTAATATCAATAGAAACTACAATCACCAGGTCAGTAGATTCGATAATCGCAGGAGCTTCTTTAATGGCCAATGTTTTTCATGTCATAACTTTGGACACAAAGCTGCTCAATGTGTTGCTTACAAGACCATCATGACTATAGAAGCACAAAATCAAAAGAATGTGACAGGGATCATGAAAAGGTCCTACAATAACTTTTCTCTTCTTGACAATGAAATAGAATGCTCTATCTGCAACAATTTCGGTCATGAAGAATCTGAATGCGGGAGTAAATTTCGGCAAACATCTCAGAAGGAGCAAATTTCATTAAGTCCCAAAATATGGAAAAAGAAAGAACCACAAACAGAAAGATGTGGTATAGCCTTGTATGCAGAAGGACAAGAAAATTAGTGGTACATCGACAGTGGATACTCAAAACACATGACAGGTGACAAAGAAAAACTTCATTCACATAATGCTTTAGAAAAGGAAAAGAAGGTCTCATTTGGAGATGACACTCATGTTGTCATAAAAGGTAAAGTCTCTATTCTCTTAAAAGAAAAGTTAAAGCTGGGAATTTTATGTATGTTGATGGTCTAAAGCATAACTTGTTGAGTGTCAGTCAAATGTGTGATCAAAGAAATGAAGTAGTATTTCGATCAAATGGATGTGTTGTTCGTGAGCTTGATATAGGATAAACTGTGATCAAAGTTATAAGAAGTCCAAACAAATTATACATACTCAAGAGAGGACAACAACAGTGTTATCTAAGCAAAAATGATGAACATTGGCTATGCACAAAAGATTGGGGCATCTAAGCTTCTCTCAAATAAGAAAAGCATGCAGATTCCAAGTTGTTCGTGATCTCCTTGATATCAGCATTCCAGAAAATACAATATGCAAATCATGTCAATTTGGTAAGCAAACCAGATCGCACTTCCCTAAAAAGGAAGGATCAGCTAGTAAGCCTCTTAAACTTGTTCATACTGATTTATGTGGACCATCAAGGAAAAATTCACCTCGTGGAAAAGAATACTTTATATTGTTCATTGATGATTTTTTCAGAATGTGTTGGATAGGACTTCTAAAGCATAAAGATAAAGCATTTGAAAAGTTCAAAGCCTTCAAAGCTTTGGTTGAAAATGAATCAGATCGCAAAATCAAATGCCTCAGATCTGATCGAGGAGGGGAATTTACCTCAGATGAATTCTTTGACTTTTGAAAAGAACATGGAATAAAAAGACAATTCTCCACCGCAAGGACTTCTCGGCAAAATGGAGTGGTAGAAAGGATGAATAGAACTTTTCAACAAATGGTTGGTGTTATGCTAGATGAGTCTGGAACCCCTACAACCTTCTGGGGTTAAGATGCATTCGTTGCCATCACTATTCTCAACCAAGAAAATGTTCGGGTAAACAGCACTTAAACTCCACATGAACTTTGGTATGGTAAGACCCCTACTGTAAAATACTTCAAAGTTTTTGGAAGCAAATATTACATCAAAAGCACTGATTAAAAACTTGGTAAGTTTGAACCCAAAGCAAATGAAGGTATTCTCCTTGGTTACTCTTCCCGAAGTAAAGGATATAAATGTTATAATAAAAGACTTGGGAAAATTATTGAAAGTATTGATGTTATGGTTGATGAAGCATGCAAAAATCCAAAACAAATAAAAACCGAAGATTATGAAGAAGATGAGGATTATCCTCCCACATCAAATCAGACTAATTCTAAAGAAGAAACCAATGAAGCACCATAAGAAGAGATTACAGTAGAAGAAAAGACTTCGTCCAGGTATGTTCAGAAAAATCATCCAGAGACTCAAATTTTGGAACAGAAAGAGACAGGTGTGCAGACAAGAAGAACTATTACAGAATCTTCAAACTATCTAGCATTGCTATCCTCCACCAAACCTCAAAATATAAATGAAGCATGCAAAGATGAATGTTGGGTCAAGCCTGTGAATGAAGAACTTGAGCAAATTGAAAAGAATAATACTTGGAAATTAGTTCCTAGACGTCATGATAAAAATATCATAGGAACTAAATGGATATTCATAAACAAGCTGAATAAAATGGAGAAGTTATTAGAAACAAGGCCAGACTTGTTTGTAAAGGATATGCTCAACAAGAAGGTGTAGATTTTGAAGAAACTTTTGCACATGTTGCTAGACTTGAAGCCATAAGAATGTTCCTTGCTCTTTCTAGTTTTCAGAAATGCAAAGTATACCAAATGGATGTAAAATCTGTCTTTCTTAATGGAGACTTAGAAGAAGAAGTCTATATTAAGCAACTAGACGGATTCATTCTTGGAAATGATGCAAAACTTGTATGCAGACTCAAAAAGGTTCTCTATGGTCTAAAACAAGCTCCAAGGGCCTGGTATTACCGTCTTGCCAAATATCTCCCTCAACAAGGTTTTTCAAAGGGATCAGCTGATAGCAATCTATATACAAAGATTGACAATAATAAATTGCTAATACTTGTTGTATATGTTGATGATATCATTTTTGGTAGCAATGAAGAAGCCATGAGTCCAAATTTTGTTTCGGTAATGCAGGAAGAATTTGAAATGTCTCTGCTTGGTAAGCTTACATATTTTCTTGGTCTACAAGTTCAACAAAATAAAGATGGTATTTTTTTGTCACAAACCAAATATCTCAAACAGATCTTGAAAAAATATGGCATGGAATATTCTAAACCAATATGTACCCCAATGGTAATAGGATGTAGTCTCAACTCAAATGATGAATCAGCAGCAATACATCAACCAACTTACAAATCTATAATTGGTAGTCTGCTTTATCTAACAGGTACTTGAACAAACATCATGCATGCAGTAGGAATAGTTGAAAGATTCCAAGCAAATCCAAAGGAATCACACCTTCAGGTAGTTAAAAGGATTTTCAAATATCTTCAAGGAACACAGAATTTTGGTTTATGGTATCCTAGAGATACAAATCTTACACTTCATGCATATACAGATGCAAATTGAGCAGGAAGCGTTGATGACAGAAAAAGCACTAGTGGTGGTGCATTCTATATGGTTTCCAGATTAGTGTCTTGGTTCAGCAAGAAACAAAGTTCAATTGCATTATCTATAGCTGAAGCAGAATGTGTCGCTGCTGCATCTTGTTGCACACAACTCCTTTGGATGATGCAAACATTGCAAGACATTCAAATCACATGTACCCCACCCATCTCCATTCTATGTGATAATACAAGTGCCATTAGTATTTCAAAGAATCCAGTGATGCATTCCAAGACCAAGCACATACCCATCAAACATCATTTTCTACGTGAACAAGTGCTTGAACAAAAGGTCAAATTGGAGTATGTTCCCTCCAAATAACAAGTTGCTGATATATTCACCAAACCAATGCCCAAAGAGACATTTGAATATCTCAGACAGAAGTTGGGAGTAGTTGATGCATCATCCTGCTATTAAATCCTATCTGTTTCAAAAAAAGGTGGTTATACGAGAGTTTCATGAAGTGTAGTCGCGTACATACGCCAGTTTCTGTGGATATAGTCGTGTATATGTTGGTTTGAAGAAAAAAAGTGGGCCAGACTCAGGAAGAAAGGGGTCTAATATGGTTCAATGAATTATCTACTCTGCTTGATGATGGTTACAGTTTGTGGATGACATGTGGAAATATGTTGGCTCTCATAAGTTGTTGATAACTTGATGTATATCTGATTGATAATGATGCCTTGATAACTCTTCTATTATATGAAATTATCAGATATGACAATGATCATCTGGCACAGGTTCAAGGGGAGCATATGCTTCTAATAATGCATTGTGGGCATTATCTTAGAAGATCTTGGTACAAACTCACACAGTTGTTTTTTATTCAGGTGGAACAGGTTCAAGGGGAGAACATGGTTGTTGGTCTGGATGTTGATTGACAAATGCTGCTAATGATAGTTGTTGATGACTATCATGGTCTTGTTTAAGATATTTGGTCTCTAGTATATATGTCATATATATTTTTTAATGAAAAGGTCATGAAACGACCTAATTTGTTACCCCACTGTGCATGGGATGGATGACGTAATGCTTCTTGTTTTGACATGTATAAACAATTGGCATATCCCCACTTGGTTGGGAGATGGATGTATGTATTAGTCATTAGTGATAGGAAGGTCATTTATGATGTATGTATAGAGTCATGTTCTTCTTTTATAACATCTTCTTGCAGACCTTGCTTATATTCAGGGGGAGCATGAACTAGATCATGGGGCTCAATCGGCACTATTCAGCATTTCAGAGAATTTAGCATGTACTCAGGGGGAGCATAACCCTTTGCCCTTGATGACAAAGGGGGAGAGTGATTTGGGGTTGCCATCAAGTCCAAAGGGGGAGATTGTTGGCATTATGACATAAGTGTTGTCCTTGATGGCAACTCACTCAGGTGACAGATCACAGTTCAATAGGTTAACAGCACAAAGTTCAGATCATAATGAAGAAAGAGAGATATACACAGATTCACCATTGGCCAAGCCGCGTATACACGCTGGTTCACAATATACAAATTGTATATACGTACACACACACTTTCACAAAATACAAGGTGTGTATGTCTTGGAAAACAAAGTTTGGTCCAAGGTATTTGGTCCATGGTATTTTGATTCATGGTGTTGGTCCAAAGTATACAGTCCGAAGTATTGACCCAGGTATTGAGTCCAAGTTATTGGTCCTAAGTGGTTTTCATCCATGGTATTGAGTAAGGCCTAAGACTATAAAAGGAGGGGAAGATCATTAGGCCAAGGCACTCAAGTATTGAATATCTGATGAAGAGCAAGATCTAGTGTACAGGTTATTGGGTTATAGTGCATAGCTGGATCTGAACCAAGGATAAACCTTAGCGCTTGATGAAGAATAAGATCTAATGATGGGTTAAGATCTTAAGGCTTGAAGTGAAGTATCTTTATGTGGTTTGATCATTTATCTGAATAATTGGCGCATGTTGTAGTCTGTAAATATGATAATCTGCGTATAACTGAAGTTTGGAATTGTTGTAATGTTTAAATCATCATTTACAGATCTGTACGCAGGTTCACTTTAGAAAAAGCGTGTATACATGCTTGTTCTGCATATCAAAACAAAGCATACATCTTAAATTTGATTTGCAGATCTGTATGCAGGTTCGCCTTGAGAAAAAAGAGTATACACGCAGGTTCGACACATGGAAGTAGCGTATACCTTATAAAACATGTTTTAGCTTATTCTGTTTGTTGTTGCAGTGTTTTGGGTTCTGGGTTGGGTTCTGGTTACTGTATTCTGGTTACAACATTTTGAAAGATCAAATTGAAGGGTTGTCAAAGTGATTGATTGATTCAATTGCGATTGGTGCAAAGGAGATTGGTTGATACAGACATATTTGATGATTGAATGATGTTATTGATGGATCTAGTCTGAAAATTTATGAAACGTGGTCCCTAGAAGAAAAGAGAAGGTTGTAGTCTTTTGTAGGCCGACACCTACGTACTAGTAAACATATCAGCTAGTACAAGCGCTAAGGGGTAGTAGCTCCCTTCTAGAAAAAGCTGGAGAATGAGAGAAAGTTGTACAATTCTGCAAGTAGAAGCCTGCGTACTGCTATAAGTTTGCACCAATACAAAAATTGTAAAAAGAAATTTCTTATTATTAAAAGAAGATAGAGACGATTGCAGTAGGTGGTTTTCACTCACATTGGGTTTCCACCTTATATCTTGTGTTCATGCGAGTGATTGTCTGTTCTGTTTTTACTGCACTTGGTTACTGTTTATGTGGTTCGAATGCACTGATTAAAGATCAACATATGATGAATTAACTAAATCATAAGTTTGCAAGATATATGCTAGTTTCCTTAAACACAGTTGCGTATACACGCGAGTTCCATTAACTAAAGTAGCGTATATGAATCTGGTTATGGAAATAAAAAATTGTTGACTTACTAATACTAATTCACCCCCCCTCTAAGTATTATTTCCAACATAAAGTACGTTCTATAAATGGATGTAGCACTATCCATGACCATTAGAGCAAACCTTGTCTCTGCCATCATAGGAGTTGCTTCCAGCAACAACCTAGATTGATGATCCATATTATATACTCTGACATAGGCAATGTTATCCAACACATCTGCTCCATTGAGCCCAAACCTTTATGCAATCTGTAAAAGTCGTTGTGGTATGAAGGTTCTCTCGGCATCAATAAAAAGTACTTTGCCTTCACTGCCTCCCTGATCTAGTGACAATTGACGAGTAAGGCAGAGATGTGTGGCATAATTGGGTTTTTCCTGTTCGAAATTCCCCATAGATCTCTGTGATTGATCCTGTCTCCACCCCTCCTAATAGCTTGTCAAGCTCCTTCTTGGGGAAATATGCAATAGATTCTACCGTACAATACTGGCATCTTTGAGCTTTTTAATATCAGATATCCCACAAGCCTGGAGTTGCTCAATGGGGTAGGGTTCATGTTGTTGCTCCTCTACTTTTTCATCTTCCTCAGAGATCTGTGGTTGTTGCTCCATGGGAATATTATAGAGAAAGCGAGTTTAGAAGGAAACCCAATACGAAAGAAGTGTGTCTAGTGCTATCTAGTCGACCCTTCGATCAGTTTTAGGTTGTTCCCACCAGAAGAGTGCATTTTTTTTCCATTGTCTGGTGTGCTCTTCCTCATTTTCTTCACATTTGCAAGATTTAATAACAATATCGCCTTTTGATACCTAAAAGTATAATCATGCCCCTAGATTCAACTACTAAGAATCCAGTCCTTTTCACTTGTCAATTTGAACCATAGTATTAGCATTCTAATCGATATTCCATAAAAAAAAAAAAAAAAGAGTTAGTTGGGTGAATTTCCGTAGTAGAATCCTCGACTCTGTTGAATCCTCAATTGTCTACATCCTAAATTCGTACACGGTACCAAATTTGTGTAAGCATCAAGATTGGCACTAATGCCATTACCCTCCATATTGATCTAGATATGAATCTAAGCGTAATTTCATATCAAGGACAGACAGCGATCTGTGGACAAATGCGAAAGAATGAATGGTAATTTTCTTTTGGATGACTAGGCTTGAGCATACATCGAGATTAGTTTGTTGTTTATGGGGTGGAAGAAGATGTACACTCATATTTTATTATCAGATTGATATTTTTATTTGCAGTTTTGGGGAAGTTTAATTCACCAAATTAGTTTTTATTTCAATTCTTTTTACAAAATTTGAATTGGGTGGGGACTAAAACCCACCTAAATCAGAGATAAATCAGGGAAAAAAATGGAAATAGAAAAAATAAGTAATACCATTAATTAACGGATTTGTAAAGTAAATGTTATTTTTCAACATCATATTTGTAAAGTAAATGTTGTTCTCAGGGAGATCCATGGTTGATTTTGCACGCTCTCACCTTCCGTTGTTCGATTACTAGCACACAATAGCATGTGGCCCTCATATGTGTTATGCTTTGTTTTCAACGATCACAAACCTCGTGAACAAGTTATGCCCGTGTCAATGCTCATCCAGAAGTCATCTCGTTAATTTTGAACAGCACAACTGACGCAACTAAATCACTTTCATTTAATAGCATAGCTCACCGATTCATGAAGATCTCCTTAATAATAAATTGATTAAACGCGCCAAATTTATATGTATATGTGTGTTATAGAGGAGATTGAGATGTACAGATACATCTGCAATTTTGAGTCAGCCAAAATAATGTCAAGTTTCTCTTTAGATCTGAACGTGTAATGTCTGACCACATGGCAAATTTCAAGCTTTTTCTCATTTGGGATTTGGGATTACTGCATTTCTCTTTATATATCCACAAAAGATCAAATTAAGTCACAGTGACTTTAATGTAGAGCAAGCATGTATAACCATTCAAAAGGAAAAGAGGACCATAAAAATAGGCTAACCCTTGAAGAAGGCCCAATAAAGAGACAATGCACCTAAGAAGAATGTGCACCGACCTAGAGCTAGCCTTGTGTGTCATCTGAAATCAGTTGTTCAGATGTCAATACGGAATGCAAATAATATCCTCTCGGTGATTGACCTAGGTATGCATAGAAAAATTTAAGGGTGTATGCGTAGCTTATAATTCCAGAAACATCGATATTTTTGGTTGAAAAAAAAAAATAACTAAGTTCTCATGCCCGACAAGGTAACGAATTAAGAATTCTGCCATTTTTGTTATCATTATAAATAAGGTAAGAAATTAAGAATTTTGCCATTTTTTTATCATTATAAATTTTTAACTGTAATTTATAATGGAGACAATTCTTGTATAAAACATTCTTAGGATCACCTAGTTTTTGAGCATCAACCATGGTTGTGGTCCAAGGAAAAGAGGCTGGAAAACAAAATAGTGTATGAATAAATGAGCCTAAAATTACCCACTAACGAAAGGGTGGCTGAAGATTTAGAAAAAATGATGTTAAAACATTCATCAAAACAAATTAAGGAATTGAGTTTTAGAATTCTGCCATTATTTCCTCTCATTAGGAAATTTTAATAATCTCATTTATTATTCCAAATAATGATATGATTACATAAAAGTGTAATTTTTTATGATGTCATTTCTTATTCCAAATAATGATATGACTATATAAAAGTGTTATGTTTTCTCCAATGTTTGAGTTAATTATAGAATCTTAACCAGTTTATTTTTCTTTTCACATAATTATATTGATGTGTTACTTTTTTCCAAGGTTGCAAACAATGTGATGTTTGGTTCGAGGACATTTCAATTGATTTGACATGGTTATTCGCTAGGTTTGGTTATTGGACATTTTAATTAATTTGGAAAGTTTATTTCGCTGAAATTACAAAGGTTTTTATGGTTTAATTTTTTTATGGTTATGGTTTTGTTTTCACGTGGGTGATTTTCTTTCCATTACTTTTGATTGAGGATCATTTAAAATGATTTGACAGGTTTATTTAGTTGAAATTGCAAAGGGTTTATGAGTCATTTTTATAACTATAGTTTCCCCAGTGTATGTTATGATAATGCTACCCACCACTTCTACCATTTACATGACATAATGTAGTCTAAGCCTACTATGCTAAGTAGATTGATCGTATTCTTTTGATTAAATCTTATAGGAATGTTTGAAATGGATAAGGGACTTATATAATCAAGAACTTAATAAATGCATAAATTGTTCATTTGGAAGTATATAATAATAATAGTAGATTATAGAACCACCAAGGTTGGTTAAATTTTATTTGATAAGGAAAATTGTGTTAAATTGTTGCAGGATTCATTGGTAAACCATGGCTAGAAGAGGTACAAGAAAGAGTGGGGCAACTAAAGAGCACAACATGGCAACACCACAACAACCGACTCCTACCTCCCCACCCAATGATGGGGAAAACATCACAACACCAAAACAGATATCAGTTGGAGAAGTCTTGAACTTAATGAGATCATTCCAGCACATGTCTGAAGCATTAATCAACCGTTTGGAACAGGAGCATGGAGGACATGTCATACAAAATGAAGTACCCCAAAACACTACAAGAAATGATGTACGTCGAGATTTGGAAAAAGTAAAATTTTCGGAGTTTTGGGGGTCCACCGATGGTCAATCTACAGAAGCATGGTTAGAAAACATGGCTATGTGCTTTACCCTCAGAGATTACACCTCAAATATGAAGGCCAAGATGGGTATATTCCAGCTAAAGGGAAACGCACTACTTTGATGGAAGACATTATTAACCCAATTGGGGATGGATATATCATAAGTAACTTGGGAGCTATTTGAAGAAAAATTTGGAGAACGTTACTTGTCAGAGGAGTTCCTTGAGAGACAACAAAATGAATTCAATGCATTAAAGCAAGGGAGTCCTTCGCTACTAAAGTATGAGGCATGTTTCATGGAATTACTCTGTTATGCCCCTCACTTAAACACAGAAAAGCTCAAGGTGAACAAAATTGTGTATGGATTAAATGTTAACATTCGAACCAAGGTTAGAATCTTAATGCCTCGCACTTTGCATGAGGCAGTTCAGCGGGCAATCATTGCAGAGGAAGAGATCATGAGCAATGGACCTAGTAAGTCAACAAGGCCCACAGGATCAAGTGTACCAAGTGGAAACAATATGGAACGTAGAAATTTGCAAGGGGGTCATGTGCTCACTCATCAAAGGTGGTCAGCAAAAAATAAAAGAACACCATATAAGCATCCAGCTCAACCTCTGCACAGGGTACCTCAATAAACTCGTCAACCACAACCGCACCGGCCTATGCAACAACCCAAAGTCACACCACCTCAACACCAATCCTCTTTCCATTAGAGTTCCAGACCAACTCCCAGTTCAGTTGGTAGTAGGAGCCAAGCCCCTAAGAGGGGGTGTTGGAATTGTGGAGGTCCTCACTACGAAAGGGATTGCCCTCAAAAGACAGGTAATACCAACTCAACTAAGAATGCAACTATGATGGGGGATCTGGGAAAAGCTCATCACATCCATGCAGTGGTGAACAATCGCCAAGTTGAACACCAGTCCACTGTGTTGGAAACCTCAGGTAATATTGATGGTATGAGTTTTGTCATTTTAATAGATCCAGGAGCTACTGATTCCTTTATTTCTCTAAATGCATTATAAAAGATTAAACATAAAGCAATTGCACAATATGAATTTAGACATGTAAAAATGGCATGTGGTATGAAAAGAAATGTAGGAAGGATGGTAAAGGATTGTGAGGTGGACCTAGGTGTATGTAAGACCAAGATATCCTTGTACTCTACAATTTTAGGAGTCTATGACGTAATTATAGGAATGGATTGGTTGAAACGACATGAGGCACTCCTAGACTGCAAAGACAACATTCTACATTTCACCGACGATGATGGCCAAAGAAAATCATTAAGGGGAAAGAACCGAGGGGTGTCCCTGAGGTTCATCTCCTCCATGCAACTAATGAAATTTAGGCGAAAGGGATGTCAAATGTTCTCGATGGTAGCTCTAAACGATAAGGGTGACTCTGAAAACCTTGATAAACATCCACTTCTTGTTGAATTTAAGGATGTATTTCCTAAAGAACTACCCAGGCTACCCCCAGAAAGGGAAATTGATTTCACCATCGACCTTAAACCAGGCACTGAGCCTATTACAAAGGCACCCTATCGTATGTCAACTCCAAAGCTAAATGAATTACTTATCCAATTAAAGGAACTGTTGGACTTGGGGTTCATATGACCTAGCATATCTCTGTGGGGAGCCCCTGCAATTTTCGTTAAGAAAAAGGATGGGTCTTGGCGACTGTGCATTGATTACCGCCAATTGAATAAAGTGACAATAAAAAATCAATACCCTTTGCCAAGGATAGATGACTTATTTGATTAAATGAGGGGGGCGACTGTGTTTTCAAAGATAGATCTGAGGTCGCGATATCATCAGTTGAGAATCAAAGAAGAAGATATTGCGAAGACAGCGTTTAAAACAAGATTTGGGCATTATGAATTTGTAGTTTTACCCTTTGGACTGACAAATGCCCCGGGGGTTTTCATGAGTTTGATGAACGGAATATTTCGAGATTACTTAGACAAGTTTGTACAAGTCTTTATCGATGACATTTTGATCTACTCAAATACCCCAGAAGAGCATGACAAACACTTGAGGATAGTTCTACAATGTCTTAGAGAAAACCAATTATACAGGAAGTTGTCAAAGTGTTCCTTTTACCAAACCAAGATTCATTATCTTGGACACATTATCTCTGGGGATGGTATCACAGTAGACCCAGTAAAGATCGAGGCCATCATGGAATGGCCAACACCAACCAATGTTCATGAAATACGAAGTTTCATGGGCATGGCAAGGTATTATCGTAGAGTTGTTGAAGGGTTTTCAAAGATAGCAAACCCCATTACCGAGCTCCAAAGAAAGAACAAGAAATTCATTTGGACTAAAAAAATGTGAAGAGGCATTCCAAATGTTAAAGGTGTTATTAACGACAGCACCAATTTTGAAGGTGCCAGATATGGAACAAGAATTTTTGGTTTGCACTAATGCCTCCAAGGAAGGGCTGGATTGTGTGTTGATGCAAGAAGGAAGAGTAATAGCTTATGCATCAAGGAAACTTAAAACCCACGAAGAAAACTACGCAACACATGATCTAGAAATGGCAGCAATTGTTTATGCACTAAAAATTTGGAGACACTACTTTCTAGGAAGGAAGTTTGATCTTAGGACTGACCATTGTGGACTACAACACACATTCACTCAAGACCACTTAAATGCAAGAGAAAGACGATGGTCTGAGCTAATTAGTGAATATGATTTTGATATCACTTACATAAAAGGAACGATAAATAGGGTGGTTGATGCTTTAAGTAGGAGGTCTCGAATATTTTCAGTGATTCCCTTAAAGACAAATTTGAGGGAGAAACTGCTTAAATTACAATTTAAAGACACCTGGTATCAGAAGGTTAGAAAAAGTTTGAGGGAGGATGAAATAAGGGTCCCAAAATATGAAGAATACTCCTTTGATAATGATGGGCTACTACGATTTCGAGGAAGGATATATGTACCACCGAATGAAGATATACCCCAGTGAATCTTAAATGAAGCACATCGTGCAGTATACATGGCACACCTTGGTGTTAAGAAGATGAGTGCGGACCTGAAACCACTCTTCTTTTGGAAATAGATGAAGAAGGACATCATGAACTTGGTAGCAAGATGCTTAGTGTCAATGAGTAAAAGCTGAACACAGACATATAGCAGGTTTATTGCAACCTTTTGAGATACCAAAATCTAAATGGGAAGTTATAAATATGGACTTCATTGTGGGACTACCAATGACCTTAAGAAGACATGATTCCATATTTGTAGTGTTGGACACGTTGACCAAGAGCGCCCATTTCATACCAGTTAAGACTACATGTAAGGCACCAGAAATAGCCGAACTTTTTATTAATGAGATTATGGGATTGCATGGAGTGCCTAGGAAGATCATATTTGATAGGGGAACAGTGCTTACAGGAAGGTTTTGGACCAGTTTCCAAGAAGCTTTGGGAACTCAATTGAACTTCAGCACTACTTATTACCCGAGACAGATGGGCAGACAGAGAGGACTAATCAAATCCTCGAAAACATGTTTCAGATGTATGTGATGGACCAACAAAAGAGATGGGAAGAGTTTTTACCACTCGTGGAATTCGCTTACAATAATAGTTATCAGAGTTCCATCAAGATGGCTCCATTTGAGTTCTTATACGAAAGACCTTGCAGAACACCTCTCAGTTGGGACCGACTAGAGGACCGAGTATTAATAGGACCAGAAGTGGTGCAAGAGATGGAAGAACAAATGACTGATTAGGAGGAGGCTAAAAGAATCACAAGATCGACAAAAGAGCTATGTTAATGCTCATCGAGTAGACCGAAGTTATGAAGTGGGGGATAGGGTGTTCTTAAGAGTAAGGCCCCAAAACAGCTCTATAAAATTTGGAGAGGGAGAAAAATTGTCTTCGCGATTTATGGGACCTTTTGAAATCTTAGAAAGGAAAGCGTCGGTGAACTATAGGCTTCCCTTACCTCCATGTTTAGCATGTATGCATGATGTGTTTCATGTTTCTGTTTTGCGTCATTATATTTTAGATCCTTCGCATGTTATTGACTTTGGTCATTTGCAGGGTTCGGACGAGGGAACAGTGATGGCCAAACCAATTTGCATACTGGACCAGAGAACTTTGCAGCTTAGACGACGATTAGTGGACCAAGGTAAGGTCCAATGGGACAATTATAGTCTGAGTTCAACTACTTGTGAGGACGCCAAGGAGATGCGTCACCGTTTTCCTTACCTATTCCAAGGACTTCGAGACAAAGTCTATTATTAAGAGGGGGTGCATGTAGTGCCCCACTCTAGTTGACTGACAATGATATGACACTAACATTTATTTAGCCCTAAGGCCCACACATTATTCTTTGAGGACCTCAGGTTGAAGATTCGGGCACATGACTCTATTATTAGTGATTGAGATATTAATGGTTGTGATGTTTATCTATGTTCTCCATTGATATTATGATAAAGATAACATTAATGGTTATGTATGTTATCTATTGGTATTATGATAATTGTAGCGATAATGGTTATGCATGTTCTCTATTGATATTATAATGATTGTAGCATAAATGGTTAAGTTTAGTCTCTATAAATTTATGATGATGATGGCAGTAAAGGATATGTATGCTTTCTATTAAAATCATGATGATGATAGATTTGATGGATAGGTATGTTTCTATTGATGTTACGATGTTGATAGCTTGATGGATATGTATGTTTCCATTGATATTTTGATGATGATAGCCATGATGGAGGTGTCCCCTATATTACCTACTTGCATTAGTTCTGGTTCACAATGAACAATGATGCGAACGACTAGGTGATGTTAATGATGCTATTATGACAATGACTAACACTAACAAACCTTGTTACTGATGATTATTGAGTATGGCAGGAAACCACCAGAGGCAGTCGCATATGACGATTTGACGACAACTGGTTTGATGAAAAATTATATTATTTTATCTTTAAAATTCTAAGTCAAATTTGAAACCTGCTATATATGTTTATCTATATTCTGATGAGATGTTAGTGGTTGCAGACACAAATTAGTTGCTTGGCCGAATGACTCACATATGGATGATGGGGTTGTACAAATTGGATAGAACTGCATGAAAGGGGTGGGACAGTGTCCCTGATCTCACCCACTAGCACTCCCACCGTGACTTGGGTTGGAAAAGTTGAAACACCTTCGCCTTGAAAATCATGATGTCATGAGGGCAGGTCCCAAAGTTGGGTCACCCATGAGGATTTTACCAGGGGGCGCACATCAAGGCGGATTCATTGATCCCGGACACTATTAGTCTCACTATAGCAGGGAACATAAGAGATGATAGTGGTCTTTGTCGTTGCACCTATATTTTCCCCTCGTAACCACTGAATGCTTGAAGGGCAAGTGGCATGGAACCCTTTGAACTTCAAGGGAATTTCTTGAAGGGCACAACCAACTTGGCAGTCTTAGCATCACAAATAAACTATTAGGCGTGGCATCCTTGGAACTTCAAGGGAAGTTCTTAAAGGGCACGACCAAACTTGACACCCTTGGAACCAATAAAAATAAATAAATTAATAAATATAATCAAGATATGAAAACCATGTAAATTCACATCAAATGGTAAATAATGAGTAGAACCGAGGCAATTAAATCAAGAATAAAAGTTGAGTTAAGGGAATCATAGGAAGAAATAAAATATTTTACTTTAAAAACTCCACCCTTTCCATGTTGGAAAATTTTAGGTAGATAATGTAATTTAATCAAGTAAAAAGGGGAAAATGGACATAAATGTAAGGATAATTATTAATCTTAAAATAGTTAAACCTAATTAAGAAAAGAGAATGGTGAATTAAAATAGGATTAATAAATTAAATTTTAGAGAAATTTAGAGAACCTCCATGTGGCAACAACCAACAAAAGAATATCCATCTAAAAAATAACTTGAGTTAAATTAGAGAGTAGATAGGGGATCAAATTTTGACTTATCAATTGACTTTAATCATGAACACAAATTGAGTAAAAAGGGGAATAAAAAATAACTAGGAGAAGAAATAGGAATTTTGTTGAGGTGAGGAAAATATTAATTTTAAATTAAAATTTAAGTAAATAATTTTGGAGACCCTTGATGACAGAGTGACACATGGGTGGGTGAATAATCAAATTATTGAATTATCAAAAATAATTAATTATGCAGAACATGCCAAACGTCACCTATGAAGACTCTTATAAAAGAAGAGGCAAACCATGGGAGAAATGACTTTTTACCCTATTGTTGGATGGATGAGACTATGTCAAAGTAGTGACTGCGAACTATAGTGAGTTTGGTGAGGTAGAGGACTTTAAAGAGAGGACTCTTGAGCCAAAGAGTGCTCTCCTCTACCAGCTATTACATTCCTCCATTATACAACCCCATTGCAGCTCGGAGGTCCACAGGGAAAAAGAGTACCCAAGGAGTAGGCTGGGAGGTTGTTAATTTTAGGTATCTTCTATGCTTAGAGCAATTTACTTCAATTTTCACAGTTAGCTCAATACCTTTTCCATCTTAGCAATCACATCAGCGTTAAAGTAAACCACAGATAGAACATAAACATAAATCGCAGAAGACAAGCCAAGACAAGAGGACACAAGATATGGCACTAGCAAGGGACAAACCCCAATGTAGGGAAACCCTCGATCAATTCTTCTTATATGTTCTTCAATAGTTCAACAGAGAGAGAGAGATAGTACATTTACAACAGAAGTCAACACTTTGACTTATCTAGATAAAAGCATAGATCATCTCTAAAAAGATGATACATGAGATCAGTTGAAGACATGCTGCTTCAGTTGATTCTCCAAGGTGACTCCACCTATCGTTGTGATGCATTTCCTCATCATGTTGCACCTCACCGCGTTGCACCATGCTGCACCCATCATCACTATGTTGCATCTCATCAAGCTTCATTAATCATGACTATACCCATCATTGTATTGCATTATGTGTCATTGTTGCACCATGTTGCCATACTGACCCATGCGTTCGCTGCATCTTGCTTGCTTGTTGTCCTTAGCATGCTTGTTGTTGCATGCTAGTTGTCCCTTGCATGTTAGTTGTAACATTGCATGCTTGGTGTATTTACTACTAAGTACCATACAACTGTCCCAATGTTAGTTCGTTGTCCCTTGCATGTTGCTCTCCTTCAGAGACAGATACTCTGGTTGTTCCGACAGTTCCGACCATTCCCAGCAGTTCTCGCAGTTCCTGCAGTTCTGGCAATTCTGGCTATTCCCGGTAGTTCCGGTAATTCCGGCTATGCCCGGCAGTTCCGACTTCTGCCCTCTACGTCAGCGTTCTCGCCTATTCCAACAGTTCCTGGCAGTTCTAGCAATTCCGATTGTTCCCGGCAGTTCCGGTTATTCCTGATAATTCTAGCAGTTCCAACTTTTCCCAGCAGTTTCGGCTGTTCCTGCAATTCTTGCTATTCTTGGCAGTTCTAGCAGTTCCGGCTATTCCCAGTAGTTCTGGCTTTTCCCGGCAATTCCAGTTGTTCCGGCTTCTGCCCTCTGGATTAGCACAGCGTTATCCCTTAGGATCTCTCCTCCCACTAAAACCCAAAGACAAGTAGAGAGGAAGAGATCCCAATTGAAATGACTTGAAGGCCACCTCTATTTATACTAAAACGTTGAGCACAAGTGGGGTTTATTTGATTGTTGGCCGACCTTGACGAATTGTCCCATAACACAAATAAATTCATATCTCCATGAATACTTATCGGAATCGGATGATCTTTAGATCAATCCGACACCTCTCGATGAGAGGGATCCAAAAAAAATATCAGATTCCATTAATAAGATGACCCACGTGGAGTTTGGCCCTAGTTTCCAATTTTAACACTCCCTCTCAACTAGGGAGAACTCCATCCGCTGATCCATATATCCGACTGTACTATCTCTGCCATCAGTGCCTTGCACTGCTCTGCTCTTTTGAACTCTGCTCTGCTATGCTGAACCATGAAGAAGAAGAATTGATCAATAATGTCTCATACCATTCTCTACTGACCCAAGTCAGTTTCATCTAAAGAGAGTGTGTCACATCACTCTTACTGGCCCAAAGTTAGTTTTATTGATCCCAAATCAATATCACAAGAGTGTCTCAAACCACTCATACTGATCCCAGATCAATGGAGGTCATTCTAGCATAGGGAGTACGGTAGATACATCGATGCGTCCATCGATAGTACTACTATGGTCCCTAACCCCATTTCCCTGCTCATTGATTAGATGAGAGGTACTTCCCATGAGTCCCAGACTGCATGGGTAGGATGCCTCGACAAGAGAACTAATCACTCATCCCGGCCCACTAGAGAACCAATCATCCTGTTTCACAGTTGCCACGGGAGAACTAATCATCCCAACCCATAGGAGAACTAATCATCATGTTCCACAGTTTGCACAGGAAAACTAATCATCCCGGCTCACAGGAGAACTAAACATCCTGTTCCACAGTTGCCACGGGAGAACTAATCATCCCGACCCACAAGAGAACTAATCATCCTGTTCCACAGTTGCCACGGGAGAACTAATCATCCTGACCCACAGGAGAACTAATCATCTTGTTCCATAGTCGCCACGGGGTATCACAGGGGAAGGTTAACCATTTCATCTTGTACATAGTGCACCACCAAGGGAGGGTGAGTCGCCCTATGGTTATATGTTGCTCCAGTAAGTACCCCAAGCCCCCCAGAGCTCCCAAAGCTCAATGCATGCAACATGCATGACCCTTATAAGAAGGTCTCTCAACGACTCCAAGTCGTTCGGGAAAGTCACAGATTTGACCTTTCCCCGAGTCTTTCACAAAATGTCTGCGACTTGTACATCAGTCTCAATGCGATGGAGCCTCCTCGCTCATCGACTTACCATATCCCAGATAAGGAAGTATTTGATGTCTATCTGCTAGAGCAATCATCAAATACGAGATTCTTCAATAATCTAATCCCCCCTCTGGTTGTCACAGAGAATCACAGTAGTATTCATCATGTGTACAAACAGCTCACTTAAGAGCTTCTGCAACCATGCAGCTTCACACGAGATCATACTCGTAGCTATGTATTCGGTCTCGGCGGTGCTTATAGCAACCAACTTTTTCTTCCTACTCATCCATGATATCAAAGTAGAATCCAAAGAGAACCAGCATTGAGAAGTGCTCTAGTGATCCTCCACACTGCCTGTCGAGTCAGTGTTCGAATAATCATGTAGTTTCATATTTCCGACAGTGTATCTCAATCGATGAAATATTGTGCCCCGAAGATATCTAAGAAGATTCTTGGCACCAATACAGTGAGACTCAGCGAAATATGAGCTCACCATGCTAACTACAAAACATATGTCCGGACGGAAGTTCACCAAGAACATCAATGCAAATGAGTTTATGAAACTCAGAGGCATTTCCCAAATCTGGTCTGGCATCATCACCATATAACTTCTGAAAGTTAAGATCCTCGAGGTAGTCACGAGCTTGCAGTTTACCATTCCACATCCGGAATCCAACTCCCTCTTATTTTTGCAAATGAGAGTGTCTGCACCTGCCATAAATAGGTCGTCCTCAGAAGGTGTCGATATGAGAGGTCTATCATCCACAACCTTCAAACAATGGTTTGGATCGACTTCACTCTTAGTGAATCTCAGCTTCATCTAACAGCTATCAATCCTCTCATATCAAACCCGGGGTGATTTGCTTCAAGCCATAGAGGACTTTCTTCCACCAGCACACACGAGATTCTCGATCATGAATCTCAAACCCCTCGGGTTGTTCCAAACCTGTGGACCTGCTGCATGAGGGGAATGGTCCCCTTGTATGATTCTCCCTTCGGTACATCTTAGACATGTACCTTCATGCTCCTTTTGAATTCAAGCATCCCTATCATCATCTGACTTATAGACCTCTGGTGTTATGTGTCAACTGACATGGTCCCCAATGGGCTTCCTGCCAACCCTGAACTCAAAGATAAAAGCATCTTTGAAAATTATATTTCCAAACACGTACCTTTCCATCGATGAATGCCACCCTGAAACCTTTTGACTTCCATTGTCAAAATGGACACTAGGTTCTTGCGATCAGGTACATAAAATAGATTCTTGTAAATGAATCAAGTTGCCCACATTCAATTGAGGGGTAGCATTCCCTACACCCTTTCTAGGATAGGTGGCATCGACTCCAAGTATAATCCCACGGTTGTTTCCATCTCTACCAAATTCGAGAGAGCACCCTTCTATCCGATGAGGTGCCTTGAAGCACTACAATCAATAAGCCAGATTCTCAAAGAATCTAAAGGAGAGGACCAATACAAGATAACGCTTCTTTATCTTATCAGAAACAACATTTGATTCTTCATACCTGAGGTTCCTTGCTTTCTCTGAAGAGTCGGTCGTTTCCTTGATGACCTGCATTACCTGTCACCCCTCTGATCATTGAAGATGTCGCTAGAATGATTGTTATCATCATCAAGTGATGTGTCCCTACCATTCAGACACATCTTCGCATAATGGTCGAACTTATTGCAACCAAGGCATCTGCCTTTCCTTCCACCCTTAGATCCGGACTTCCCAATGAAGTGATCTTTAGGTAGGCCATTAGAAGCTTCCGCTACGCTATTCTAATAATATTCTTTGCTTCGATTCCACCCTTGGTGAATTTGAAGAGGGATAAGGAATCCACTAATCCTTTTGTCCTTTTCCAACTGTCATTGGTGATTGCTCTTTCACTCTTGCTTGGGCTTTGTCTTCACGTCAGCTCTGATTCCATGTTAAGTTTAGGTATGTTCTATGCTTAGAGCAATTTATTTCAATATCTTTTCTAGATTAGCAATCACATTAGCATTAAAGTAAACTGTAGATAGAACATAAACGTAAATCGCAAAAGACAAGCCAAGACAAGAGGTCACAAGATGTGGCGCTAGCCAGAGACAAACCCCAATGTGGGGAACCCTTGATTAATTCTTCTTATATGTTCTTAAATAGTTCAGCAGAGAGAGAGAGAGAGAGAGAGTACATTTACAGATGAAGCCAACACTTTGACTTATCTAGATGAGAGCATAGATCATCTCTAAGAAGATATACATGAGATCAGTTGAAGACAAGTTGCTTCAACTGATTCTCCAAGGTGACTCCTTCACTTATCATCGTGTTGCATCTCGTCATCATGTTGCGCCTCGTCGTGTTGCACCGTGCTGCACTCATCATCACAAAGCTGCATCTCATCATGCTTCATCAATCATGATGGTACCCATCACTGTACTGCATCATGTACCATTGCTGCACCATGTAGCCATACTAACCTATGTGTTTGTTGCACCTAGTTAGCTTGTTGTCCCTTGTTTGCTTGTTGTCCCGAGCATGCTTGCTGTCCCTGGCATGCTAGTTGTACTTACTGCACTAAGTATCATGATGTTGTCCCAATGTGTTATACTAGCAGCACTATGAATTTGCTATATCATACAATTGTACCTCACCATTGTGTTGCCCCTCATTATGCTATGATACACTTTATCGATGTACCCATGATGCTGCAACATTCATCAACATGCTGCTTCAATGTATCATCATTGTTTTCTCCATCCAAGTGACTGTACTATTATCAACACAGTCTTAACATATGCTGCCTTATTGGACAAACTTCAACGTATACCCTTCAGCACTCTTCTCCATGTCATACAAGCCGCTTTCAAACCGTCCTTCCTCCATGGCTGTGACTAATGCATGCTTGAATAGTCTTCCCTTATATCACCTGGAGGACTGCAGTTAGGGCAGCATAGAGCTTCTCCATAGGGCTGCATATAGGGCAGCGTAGGGCTCTCCATAGAGCTACATATAGGGCAGCGTAGGGCACTCCAATGGAGCTGTGTATAGGGCAGCGTAGGGCTCTCCAATAGAGCTATGTATAGGGCAGCATAGGGCTCTCCAATAGAGCTCTTTATAGGGCAGCGTAGGGCTCTCCATAAAGCTGTGTATAGGGCAGCGTAGGGCTCTCCAATAGAGCTGTGTATAGGGCAGTGTAGGGCTCTCCAATAGAGCTGTGTATAGGGCAGTGTAGGGCTCTTCAATATAGCTGTGTATAGGGCAGCATAGGGCTCTCCAATAGAGCTGTGTATAGGGTAGCGTAGGGCTCTCCATAGAGCTGTGTATAGGGTAGCATAGGGCTTCTCTTTTAGACCAGCAATTAGATATCTCCTTGCTACGTTATGTAGCCTTCCTTCACTGCACTAAAATCTCCTCCATGATAGCGTTAGGATCTAGGGCATCCTCTAGGGCAGCGTATGCTCTTTAGATCTCTCCTCCCACCAAAACCCAAAGACAAGTGGAGAGAAAGAGATCACCAAGGGGATGTGTGTCCAAATGACTTTCAAGGCACCTCTATTTATACTAAAACGTTGAGCACAAGTGGGGTTTATTTGGTTGCTGGCCGACCTTGACGAATTGTCCCATAACACAAATAAATTTATATCTCCATGAATACTTATCGGAATCGGATGATCTTTAGATCTATCCTACACCTCTCGATGAGAGAGATCCAAGTAAAATATTAGTTGCCATTAATAAGATGACCCACATGGAGTTTGGCCCTAGTTGCCAATTCTAACAATCCCCAATGTTTCCCGAGCTTCATGAGCATTTTTTGCATCCTAAACATGCAGGATAGGATCATGCATTATTGTTGAATTGATGACCACGATTGCTTTATGATTCCATCAATGTTTGTTGGCCTTGTTCATTACCAAATACAAATGCCCATAAGTGTTAATATATTAGGATGGCTTTTCTTTATGTTTGCAGGGAAAAACACTTCTTGGTGTTAACACAAGCTTGTTTGGTCGGTGTAACATGATGTTGTTAAGGAATCAACTATGTTCACTATGGCTTAATATCATATTTTTGTCCCCTAATGTTATTGCAAAACTCTGTGAATTTTGTGAAGAGATACTTGTTATTGTGTGGATGCACAAAACCCTATTGATTTTTTGTTGGAAACCTTAGTTGAATAAGAAGCCCTAGGACATTACACTTTTAGAGTCGTCTAAGTTGGCTAAATTCCATTGTAATTTCCCAGAATGGGGAAGTGCATGTCTTCCACAAGAATACAATAATAATGAGAACATCTTATCAAAAAACTAAAAAATGTCTCCACCATTTATAACCTTTCTAGGATCGGGAACATTGTTATAGGCCTCTTTTTTTTAGTTTTAACAACAAAGCATGGACAGGATGCATAATTTTCTAGGACCAATCACCAGCCAGCATTGACAACCATATGTGCACACACGCGCAGAATTTAATCAAAGTCTTATTAAAAGAAATAATTTTTATTTTGTCATGGTAAAAGTCCCACCTCTATGGATTTCAATTAAGGAAGAAATGCATCGAGTATACCTTTTCAAAATGCCGCCACTAATGGGAATCCCTTGTCATTGACTACGCATTTGCCTTCTTCAAAGCTGCAAATATATGGGGCAACACAACACCATGAACTTTAAGCCATAACATCTCTCTCTCTCTAAAGGGCATCTCCTCTACGCAACTTCCCTTCCTTCCGTGTAGCTCTCATCTGCTTCAATGTCTGTCTTCGACTATGAAGATGGGAATACATCTTGATTAAATTATTGTCACATGTATTCGGGCTCCTGCACTATAATATTGCATCAACTTTTGAAATATCTGAGAACGTTATGTCACCATTTTAGACATATTTTCGTAAAATAAAGGCATGGGCTAAAGGGACAACAATTTGGCCCTTTTCCTTTGTTGGCATCTCAGCTGCCCTATTGACAACTATTACGCACCTATATGAGTCTGCCCCTACCTTGTTTGGGATCTTTTCTACACGAGCATATCCAGGACACTGATGGTTGCCTTCTTCACCAGGTCATGATATCTATTCTACTCTTTGTTGATGACATGGTCCTCCTCTCCTCATCTCCAGAAGGATTATAGAGGTAGTTGGATGCCTTAGCTTTATTTTGCGATCTTCGACAGTTGACGGTCAACCTAGGTAAAACCAAGGTTATGACCTTCAATGGGGTGAAGAAAACTTCGAATCTTCACTTCCTATTCAAAGGGGAGGAGGCTGAGATCACCAGCACATATACGTGCTTCAGGGTGCAATTCTCAGGGCCCCGCTTCAGTTTGCGGCCAGCTCTTCAACCTCGGATCAACAAAGGATATGGATCCTTAGCCCTTCTCGAGAGACAGTGCTTTCGACATCACTTCCAGGACATCTTGTCCAAGATGAGCCTCATGGACACCTTGATTCGTCCCACTGTTCTATATGGCTCAGAGATTTGGGGCCATCTTTACTTGAGTCAAATTGGGCTTCAATTGAGAGAGTCCAAACTCTTCTTCTCCGTCGCATCATTAGATGCAAACAGACAATACCTCAGCACAATAGTCTTCAGTTTGGTCTCATTCTTGCATCGTATCCGGGGATTTGCAGACTCGATAAAGAGTAAGGACCATTGCCCTTACTTGGTATATTGCTCTTCTGAGAATATTGCTCGTCCTACCCCCTCGGGCCGATCTAGATGTTGGTTTACAGGAGTTTCAGATCTCTTATAGTCAATGGGCATTTAGTTGGATCATCTCCCTCCTTTCCGATATTCCTTGGACGCCCTCGGTCACCTTCTACCTACTAGACAAGAGTTGAACAAGATCATCAGGGAGGACATCTACAGGCAGTTTGTCCAGGTCACTTGCGTCAATCCTCTGGGAGGGTTGCGCCTAAAGATGGCCTTCTACGTTGAGCACTTCTTGGAATTGAGAGATGGGCTCATTATTCGACCCCAGTATATGTTTCACCACTGGATGCATGCTCTTCGCATTCCTCTAGGCCAATTCAGAGCAAGTTCTCATATATTTCGAGTAGAGACGGACCACCAGATTGATAGGCCAGACAGAATCTATCAAGTATGTCATTTACAGGAAGTAGAGACCGAGGTGCACTTCATTTTTGGATGCCCTATCTACTGCGAGATCAAAGGAAGGTTCCATTGCTTGTTCAGAGACTCTCGGACCCTCACAGACTTTTTCAGGTATCCTGATCAAAGATGTTTGGCCCTATATATGCAAGAGGCTTTTAGGTTTCGAGCACATATTCTTCAGCCTCTTATCAGAACAGACCCCACACAGAGGATCATTACATTTTTCAGGGTAGTACCTTTAGAGTCCAAACAAGGGCACAAAGAGAACGATTAATATTGTTTCATATCCAGACTCTAGACCAGTGAGGATCCATGGGACCTCACCCCGCCACATGAGACCTCAGCAGCTAAACTATATCAGATCTGTCCCTAGGAGACGAACTAGGTCCTCCAGACCTCAGTAGTGCACAAACTCCCCTAGACAACGAGTTATTGGCCAGTTCGTACCTCCCATTGACCCTTCATCAGAGCAGCAAACTTTGTGGAATTTTTTTCAATGCTCTTCAGTCAGTCTCAGATGTTAGGAGAGATGGGTATGATCCTCTTTGTCAGGTCATTCCATACCTTGCATCTTTTATGTTCTTGCATTGTACCAATTATATTCATGCATTGTATTTTTTATAGGAGACCGTTTGGTTCTCCCCCATTTTATGGACATCATTGTACTCAACAATCCCTTTGAACTACTTTGTGTTCATTAGTTGGACATAAATATAATTATCTTATCTTATCTTATCTGAGTGTCCTCTTTCGATTTCAACATCTTCCTTCGATTTTGGCATAATCCACGCCGTAAATTAAAAATACTCTGCCCATACCTAGAATTTGACATTCTGCAGATCTTTTTTTTCCGCTTGGAAATGTATTTGACAATTGGTGATAAATTTGGCACATCAAATGTGGCAAGCATACAAATGTTCAAACTATCGATTCAATATTCAATAATTCCAATACTCATTATAAATTTGTATAGGTGTAGTAACTAGTACAGGTAAATCCAAACTATAATGCATCTAGCATGGTGACTAAATTGTGATAGCAGCACTGAACAATAACATGGGTTTATTGGGTTTTTGTTACTTGATTTGGAGTTTGGACTTTAGACCTAATTTTATTAATGGAGTAAGTGAAATTCAAGTGTGGGCAACAAATTCAATAGTGTTTTCAGTCCTTGATTGCATCATTAATAGATTTGGAAATAAATCTGTGGGACATTATAGAGGGTTTCAATAACATGGCTTCTACTATGATTGAACGGCCTGTGTAGTTATCAGTCCTAAAATGCTACACATCATAATATCTACCAAATTTTCAATTTATATCATCTGGTTACAACTCATATATAATACATCTGTTTCTTCCAGATTTTGAAGTGCTAAACTGCTCCAATTTCTCTATCTTCTATGTAATAATAATATTCCTTACCCCCACCTTATATATATAATACCAAAAAGTAAGTGTAGAAGTTCAACAAAGCGAGTGTGATCATGGAGATTTTAGTTAACTGCTGCAGGTACCATAGAAGTGGGTTGGGCAATGAAGGTCAGAACTCAGCTCCTAATTCCCTACCATAATCACAGTTACTCTAATTTCACCCTTTCATCTAAAACCTTTTGACATATCCTCCATCCTCTCATTCTTCCCATTGTCTTCGTCTGTAGCATTGTCACTGGTGCACTCCTTGATGTAGGAGCATGCTAGAATAATAAGACCAAAGTCTATGAGAGTGAGCAGGGCACCCCCTCCATCCAAAATTGTATGGCCGAAATTTAAAGATGTATGGCTGAAATTTAAAGAAGATGAAAAAAATGCAATGGTGAAATTCACATATCACAATACAAAAGAAATTGACATCTATGAATTTGCATAAAACATGAAATGAAAGGCATGGAAAACACAAGACCATCATCAAATTTTTCATTTGACAGGTGAATGGGATGTGAAATTCCAGGCATGCCTTTGCAGTATGATTTCCTTGGGTAGCTGAGTTGGCAGCCGTGTGACAGGACAGTTGTTTCAATTGCTGCTTTGTCTCAAATTCAAATTCAAACATTTGAAGCTGGTCCATTTGCCTCTGAACTTGTTTCAAAAAAACTCTGGTTCTGTTGTGGTCAAGCTCTGTTCTCTGTCATCCATTTGAGCAACATAAATGAGGTTGCCATTCCCCTCACTCTTTCTTGACCCACAAGCAAATTTCTCTATTGGGATTGACTTTGCTTCTAGGGGTAGTGGACTGCTGGATTCCACAGGCCAAAGATGGGTGAGTTCCTTCCTGTTTTCAAATTTCAATATTCTATTCATCAAATCGGCATTTCTTATTTTAAAACAGGAAGAATTCTGATTGTAGAAAAAAGTTTCTGGTCTGGCTTAATCCATCTCCTACTCCAGCAGAATGTTATTTCATTGAGTCATCAAATATGACAATTCACACAATTTGCTTCAACTTAAGTGAAGAAGAATAGCGGTATTGCAGTTGAATCTTACCTATCCTATCCAAGTCCTTATAATGTATTGCAGCTATGTACAAAACATTACCTACGAAAATACTACTGCTCCTCAAGATCTAGTTACATTATTTTTTTTATTTTATTTTTTGTATCTAGAGGAATCGACAACGGGGTTTGTCTCTTACTCGCGTGACACGGGGTTGATTCCAACTGCTACCACTATAACCTCTAGGTTCCTATGTATGCCTCTTCCACAAGCACAACTGAATTGAATCGAGGGAGATTGAACTTTGAACCTCCTCACACATAGGACTTCATTTTCATGGTCATCGCCAATTGAGCTGCCCCGAGGGGCTAAGATCTAGTTACATTATTACCCAATAAATACAATAACGGGGTTGGTCTCTTACTCGCGTGACACGGGGTCGATTCCAATCGCTACCACTATAACCTCTAGGTTCCTATGTATGCCTCTTCCACAAGCACAAGGGAATTGAATCAAAGGAGATTGAACTTTGAACCTCCTCACACATAGGACTTCATTTTCATGGTCATCGCCAATTGAGCTGCCCAAGAGGCTAGGATAGAGTTACATTATTACTCAATAAATACGACCAATATTTTTTTATGTGGAAAAATATCTTTATATTTCATATGAAGAATATACATGCTGCCGTCATATTCTCAACAACAAAGCTCAAAGCCATTACATCAAAGCTCATCTTATCACTTGCGGAAATTGAACGTAGGTGAGTAAGACGATAACAATGATTCCTCCGCATTGAAAATGAGTGAGACGATAACAATGATTCCTCAGAACCACTTAAGACAAACCCAATTAATAAATATAACCAATACTTACCATAAAATTTCCTTTTTTATGTTTTACAGATACGTTTGTGTGTGAACATTAGAATGCATTCAGCACTGGAATTACTTATTGGATGAAACTTATCCAGAGGCTTTACCGCTCCGAGGCAAGAAAGTTCTTTTTTTTTCGACATCTCCACCGCGGGATGCACTCCATATTCGAGGCTTCTTGACTATATAAGTAGAGCCAGTGGCTGGATATAGCAAACAAATTGACCAAGGATTATGATGCCGCGATGAAACGGCTGCTCTAAATGTTCCATGCAGAAGCTACAAGGAGCAATCATCCTACAACCCAGTTCTTATAATTTTATTCTCTCTGTAATTGAAAACGGCCGAACCTAAGCTACGTTAAAAAACCAATTGTGAACACGGAAGCCATCTTCTTTTCTTCTTATTTGTTTTGTTATTTGATATACCGCACTATCACTGATATACCGCAAGTTTGGTATTGGGTGCAGAATTTGGGAGACGAGGTCTGCGTGCTGTGTACAGAGGCGTTTAACATACAAGTGAAATGTGGGAAATGGAAGGCAAAGGAAAAAGACAGTGAGGGCAGAAAATTAAAAACTGTTTGTTCACAAGGTTCCAAATGCGTACCTGTCTTGGGATGGGACTCACTCCACTAAGAGATTGAATGCCATCTTTGCTCACCAAATATGGAGCAGAAATTCATCCCAATTTAATCTTTTATCTGTCCGACTCGGCGATGGCATACATATGCCTCCTACGCCCTAATGATACATACTGCCTAACGCCTTTATCAGAGAGCATTGTCACCATGGTTTTTTATGCTGTTTCTTATCCTCTCTTTTCAAAGCTCCATTTCCTTTCTGTCAGTGTATAATTTTTAGTCCAGACAGACAAATCCGATCTTGTTATTTGGTCCAAACAAGTCTTCCCAGTCTTCCATGCTGGAGCAGTTTATGTCGACCTCACACTGGTCACTTTTGTCAGAAGCGTGTGAAAAATAGCTGCTACCCAAATAATTTGAACTAAATGTATGGTAAACTCATGTGCAGAAAAGAAGCATATTTACAAAAATTCTGGTTAGATTTTATCAAAATGTTGTGGTAATTTTTATGATTTTGGGTAAAAAAGCAGTTAGTTTGTTTAGAGTGGATCCATTTTAAAGATTAATTTCAATCTAATTTACAAATAAAAATTAAATAGTGTGATTTTTATTATTGTCCTAGTTTATATACTGTTTTTTTGCCTTGAAAATCATAGAAATTTTGGTAAAATTTTGATAAAATCTGGTCGGACTTTTTGTAACTAGTGGTCAAATTTCAAGATTTTGGGTGTCTTAGAGGTTTTTGATCGGCTGAATCCATTTCCACCATAAAAACATGATTCAAACACTACTACTATAAGAATTTTTATTTTATTTTTGCCTTAGGCCATTTTTAACCCGAGGCAATTCCTCCCCGTAAGTATCCTTTTTCTTTAAAATTAAAATGTTATCACCACAATCATGAGTTCATTTTGAATGTCTTTTGAAATAGTTCAATTCCTCGAAAATTGGTTTCCATCTTCAATCTCTCCTCTAATATTTAGAAATTAATTTATTTTTAATTTAATAAAAATTAGAAATTTATTATTTGAATTATTCATTTTCTTATATTTATTAAACTTCTATAGCTTTTAAATTTTTATAATTATTTCAATTTTATCTAAAAATAAATATATAAACTAGATACCTATGATAAATTTAAAATATAAAAAAAATGAATTTAAAAAATAAACAAAATAAACATAGTGTCTAAAAAACAATTAAATAAAGTCAGATATATTTAGAACTTTTCATTTTTTTTTCATAATATTTAAATGAGAATGATGGTGTGATTTGTGTCTTTACTATATTATTAGTTTATTTTGTTATTGATTGTTATTGAAAAAGAGAATGTTTGGATCTTTATTTTTTTCCTATTTTTTCATAATATTTAAATGAGAATGATGGTGTGACTTGTGTCTTTACTATATTATTAGTCTATTTTGTTATTGAAAAAGAGAATGGATCTTTATTTTTTTTCATAATATTTAAATGAGAATGATGGTGTGACTTGTGTCTTTACTACATTATAATCCATTTTGTTATTGAAAAAGAGAATGTTGGGAGATGCAAAATTTATTATGTGAGCAATAAAGTGTATATGTTTGTGTGCTTTTTTTTTAAGCAAGGCATATTTAGAATCTTTCATTTTTTTTTGTATAATATTAAAATGAGAATGGATGTGACTTGTGTTTTTATTATAGATGCAGTGTGTGACATTGTTATGACAATAAATCTGAATTTTAGTTTTTTTTATGAATTTGGTTTTAATAGTAGACTTGGTTTTCAAAATGTATGGCACTTTAAATCTCTTCCAAGAATTGTATTCATGGATTCAAAAATCCTATCATAAGAAATTTCTCGGTAGAAATCACATAGGAAATTATTTTGCCTATGTATTTTGAACCATCTAGTGTGGTCCATCGTAAGGACAAGATGAAGAAGCAGATCATGGCACGAGTATAAATAGAGAGTAATGTAGATATTGTTGGTTCAATTAACGGCTATAATAAATGGCTAGTTTATAAATAATATATTTCTATAATTTCTATAATAGACGGCTAGGTTATAAATAATATATTTCTATAATTTCTATAATAAACGGCTAATTTATAAATAATATTTTTTATTTTTTTAACAATAATAATTAGGATCAAACTAATCCAGAATGGGTTAAATATATATAAAAAGAAAAGAAATTGACTTCAAACAACGAGCAAAGTCAAAAATAACAAAAGGAATCACTGCCCTATTAATAAATAATCGAGTCAAGACTATATTAATAAATAAAAATATAACTTATGAAAAACAATGTCATAAATAAAATTATTCAAATAATGTAAATTGATAGAATTTGTTGACACCTAATCTTCATGAGTGGGGGAATTTTATGTAAATAATTAAATTAGGAATGTGAACAGTCATCGGGAGATGAACTGAACAATCACTCCCTATTGTATATAACAATGACCTACCTATGGAATAATATACGAATCAGTTGTTTGGTTTGTGGAGTTACTGCCTGGCCTGACATGGTATCAGAGCCAGCTCCTTGTTTTAGCTATTATGCTCCTGTAACTCCTCTGTCTTGGCCTCTACCTCTGCCTTATTCCCCTCTGTCCTGAAATAACTTGCCTATGCCAGCACTGCACATCTGTCCATACTGTCAATTTTTTATAGCACTGTCATTTCATGTTTTAGCGTTGAGGCCTGACGGTGCCACTGCAGAGATACACCACCATCGATGAAGGTCCAACTCCTGGTATGCGTTATTGAATTATATTAACGTTGAATGGTATATGCGTTGAAACTAACTTTGGTATATGCGTTGTTCAAATGTGGTGTTGAATATGTTTGAATGCGTATGGTTCGAAGTTGAATGGTATGCGTATGGTTTTTTGAATATTAACGCAGTTGAGTGGTAACGTTGTCCATAACAGTTGAATCCCTGTTGAATATTAACGTTGTGCCGACAAAAGGAGTTCATTCCAAATCTGTATATCCGTTCATTCCAAATGTTGTGTGTTTGAATGGTATGCGTTGAACAAAGTTTGTATTTGCGTTGAACAGAATTTGTATCAGAATTTGTATTTGCGTTGAACAGCTTTGGTATATGCCTGTGCGTTTGAATGAGTTGAGTATTAACGCTGTGGAGTTAACGTTGTGCGTTGTGGGTTTATACATATGCCCATCCAAATTTGAATGCGTTGAATGATGGTATTTAACGCTGTTGAATGATGGTATTTAACGTTGTTGAATGATGGTATTAACATTGTCCCATAACATTTTATTGATTGGTATATATGGAATATGAACTGTTGTGCGCTATATATGAACTTGTTGAAATGTTGTGCGCTGTGGAATATTAACGTTGTTTTTATTGAATGCGTTGAATGGTCCAGCGTATATATGGAATATGAACTGTTGTGCGCTATATATGAACTTGTTGAAATGTTGTGCACTGTGGAATATTAACATTGTTTTATTGAATGTGTTGAATGGTCCAGCGTATGTATGAAATATGAACTGAGTTTATAGAATGGTCCAGTTATATGTTGGAGATATTATATGAGGATGCTTTTATAAACATTGGAGGGATTTGAAGAAAATATAGTGCATACAGTATTTGAAATCTTTTTGCCCTTTTGAGTATTTTTTATATCAGCAGAAGTATTTTTTTCTATCAGCAGAAGTATTTTTTTACAGAATGCATTCAATCATCTCTATGGTAGGAATAGTTCTCATTGGCAAGGAGAACTATCCTGATTGGTCCCGGATGATAAAACACACCCTCATCTTCAATGAGTTGTGGAAAGGAGTGTGTGTCAGAGAAGGAGACAGTGACCCAGAAAAGCCTACCTCAGACAAAGAGCTCGCCATTTGGGAAAACAAGAACAACAAAGCTTATGCATTAAGCACAGCATCTGTAAATAAAGAAGTGAGTCGCCATATTTCATCATATTCAACTGCCTTTGAAGCTTTACAAAAGCTGAAAGAACTCTATGACTCACATTCTGCACTTGAAGTCGTCCAACTCATGATTAAACTCTTCACTCTTGAACTGCAAAATAATGATCCTCTTGCTCTTGCATCTGAAATAAAGCCTATAATGCATGATATCAAATCCACTAAGGTTGAGCTGGATATCCCTCTTATTGCTTTTCTCAAGGCAATTTATCCTACATACTCCAATTATCTTGAGTCTTTGCAAGCAAATGGAAATCTCAAAGATGTAACCTTTGACTCTCTTGTGAAAAAGTTTGCTGAAAGAGAAAAAACTTTTGGAAAGAAGACAACCCCTGAGTCTTTTGAAGAGACTGTGTGCCTTGCTCATAAGAAAAAAACATCCTACTCAAGATTCTACAAGAGGAAGAGGTGGACGGAGAGGAAGCGAAAGATATTTCAGAGGCAGTGGGGGCAGACATTTTCAAGGAGAAAAGGCAGATTTACACTGTATTCACTACAAAAGAAATGGATCACATGATGCATCCACATGCAAGCTACCATGGGACAAAATTGAGCAGAAAAGAAACCAACAGAAAGGTAAAAAACTGATGATACAGACAAAGGTAAAGCACCTGAATCCGCTCACTATGTTGAGGCACAATGTAACATTGGAGTAAATGAAGATTTGTTTAATGCTTCACTTGCTTCCTTGAAAAATGATTGGTTGCTTGATTCAGGAGCAACCTGTCACATGACTCATAGAAAAGATTTTTTTGAAGATTTCACTGACAATGTTGATGGAGCAGTATACTTTGCAGATCAGTCAAAATCAAGCCATCAGGGCTTGGCACAATCAGGCTTAAACTGCCTGGTCTTCCAGACTTTCTTCTGGATCATGTTCTATATCTCCCACAGCTCAAGAGAAACTTGTTGTCCTTGGTCCACATC
>APFE030925600.1:246952-265648 GCA_000404065.3 Pinus taeda | reverse complement strand
AATGGCCCTCAAAGTACTCAGTACAATCCATGAAATGTGAATGAATGAGTCGATGTCGAACATGTCACGGAATCCGTTAATCGAAGGTCAATGATGCAACCTATCGTCAAAGGCGAGAAACCTGCCATTCAGGCATGCAGATTCCAAGGTACTGACAATTTCTAGATCATCTTTCTAGATAATGAGTTGGATTCGATAGAAAGTGATCCGTCATAGGCAAGCCCATAACACGAAATCATAGGTCAAGTCTGAAGAAATATGTTTAGCAAACTAACTCAGGGATGGTCAATGATGGATGACAAATATTTTGCAGGTGAATGGTTTATTTGCACAGAACTCTTGAACACATAACGACACAGTAGATGGCTTGGTGATAGTTGACCCAAAGTTAATACTCGGAAACCGGCTGAAGACTTTCAAAGTGGCTTGATTAACTGTTAGGTAAAGGATTTCCCAACCCATGTGGATAAAAGTGTCATTTTCAAGAGTGATGGAAATTTTTTTCAAACATAAAGTATGACAAATAGGTTCATTTTTCTCTCTTTTCCCCCACCATTTCTGACAAGTACCTCTTTATTTTTGACAAGCTTGAGGAGGATAACATTTGCTTGGTTATAAGCTCATCCTTCGGATGAGTCCAACTTAGTTTAGATTCGAACCCTAAGAAGGAGTGGTCCGTTCCTGTTTGTAATTGAACAGGTCCTTTACTGTGAAATTTTAACAAGTCCAGTATCGGAGAAACTCCGTGTTTTTCAATTTTAGGGAGTGAGAAGAAAAACTTAAGAAAACTCCACAGTTGTCCTTTTTCGTAAATTTGTGTCTCCCAAGCCCAAAAAAGTATAAAATAATACTTGAGAGAACCGCTTGATCATTATGACCAAGGAGTACTTTTCATGATTAGTGCCTTCAATCTAAAAAAGTAAAAAAGTGATTGAAAACATGTCGTTTTATTACCAATATCGAACTTGAAACGACAAAAGTCTGGCAATCTTTTCATGTTTATACGGTCGGAAAAGAGCTGTAAAAGGACCATCTTTTTAATTCTGTTTTAACGAGTCTAAAAAGAAACACTCAGCAATCTTTTCATTTTTTACGAGTTAGAAAAGAGCTTAAAGAGGACTCCTATGTGATTTTGTTGAAAATGACCAATTTCACCTGAATCCCCAATATTTTGCACAAAAAATGCAAACATTACTCATATCTATTTAAAAATAATAAAAATGCACCAAAAATGACCTTTTCAAAGTAAAAAATAAATAAATTCAGTTTATTTATTCAAAACATCTTATAAAAAGGGCTTTTACAAGTTCATTTTTACCGTTTAACTTTGGAGTAAAAATTAAGAGCTTTTGGTAAAAAACTTCCTGTGGAGATTGCGCAAAATCTGACCACTGGAATCGAGAACCGTCTTCTCGAGGTAATCCACAATGTCCCTGACTTGCATTTAATCCGTTTGAAATTTTTTTTTAGGATTTATATTTCGTTTTTTGAAGGAAAATTAGGGCAAAAAATCACCCGCGGTGGTTGCGTAGGGGCGCCATGTGGCCCCTGCGCACCCCGAATTTTCTGTGCACATAGAAAAGTTGGGGTGCCGCACCTAGCCTTAAGGAGAAGTGTGCACCTACGCACTGTCTCTAAAGGGATGGGTGCGAACCCCGCGGAATACGGATTTTGAACCCTAGTTTCTCTATTTTTGACCCATATAATTTTGGAATGAAAATTATAATCCACCTATTTTGCAATGTAGGTACAAAATATTCTTGTTTGGCGGGAAAGAGAGCATGAGGATATGGATCAGGCTACATTACTCCATCCGCCTTCATTACAGGCATTGAGAGCATGCTGGCTTTTCAAATTTTGGACCATACCTGGCATGAGGGCACAAGTAGATTTTTCACAATGGCTGGTGAACAGGTAGGGCATACAGGACCAATGCTTCATTATTGGTGGCAAATGGCTCAAAATCGAGCCATTTGACATATACTTTTTGACTGGCTTGCCCAAGAGAGGTGAGTAATTATCTCTGTTCGGATCTAGGCCAGGTGGCCAATTTGTCGCTAGTCTCTGACTAGAGTTCTGTAATAACCAAGATTCGGACAAACGGATAGATGTGAAAACCATCTCCCGCCCTGAACTGAAGGTGATTGCTTTTACTGTTACCAGACTCTGTGGGAGTGCAACATTGCATCTAGCTACAGGTTCCCAGATGCGCATGGCAGTGGACTGCTTTCGAGGCACCATCTTCAACTGGTGCGATGTTGTATTAGCCAATGTGAAGGGCCAATTGACTAGGGCGAAGAATAGGCAGCTAAAGAACTTTGGTTATGGTTATTTAGTTATTAGCTTTGCCCTAGAGAGGATACTGATGCTGGTTCCATAGCAACTCACTGTTGAGGCTGGACTTCCCCGAGATCATCAGGTTATGCGATGGGTTGCAGTTATGGCCCGCCATCCAGAGGAGGGTACTGAGGTTGTTCGATTCTCTCTATAGTATTTCCGTTGGTTAAAGAACCAACTCTTTATTATTCAGGATTTTCCATACGCTGGGATGGATTATCATGGAAATCCCGACATGACTCTTCCACCAGGAGAGCAATGGGATGATAGAGGTAAAAATTGTTTTTCAACATTTTAATTTTATATGTATGTTTTTGTATTTTTAACAATCGTCCAAAAACTAATAGTAGAAGTTTTAAATGCAGATGTGGGTCCATGGCAACCAGCCGCTCTCTAGCCCTATGATCAGAGACAACCAGCTACCGCAGCACTAGCCCCACAGGACCAGTTAGCAGAGACTTTGGCCGAGTTGGAGAGCCATCTAGAGCGCTTGACCGCAGATATTCTGGAGACCGGCATAGATGACATTCCTCTTCGGCTTCAGCGCTATGTGATTGGGGTCCCAGGACCTTTTAGGATGTTCTTTTGTAGGGTGGCCCGACCAGTGGTGTCTTATCGGGATCATCACCAGTGATAGAATGATTGCCTTGTAGACCCATTTTTGGACTTTTTATACTACCATTTTTCCGATCATAAGGTGTTTTTCAACCTATGATCGAGGACGATGTATATTTTTACAAACTCTTATGTTATGCTATGCTATTACTATGGTTATCTTGCAAAACATGTTTATGAGATGTTTTTAAATTTACTGTTTGATTTAATGCAAATGTCTATTTAACATTTGAGAAGCAATTGCATCTGCTAATGTATTTAAATATCTTGGAATGTGCTGATATTCTATGTAATCAAATTCTCGTTCCAAGAGACGGACTCTAAAAAATAATCATAATAATACTGGATTTCTAATGGCATAAACTCAATTAAGCTGTAAAACAACGAGTTTGGAATCTAAATTAACAATCAAACTTCGAATTCCAAATGATATGGATTCAGATAATAATTCAATCACTGCACTGTATTCTACAATGTTGTTCGTTGTTTGACCAAGGCTTACCCCGTGCATAGATACTAACTTGTCAGAGGGTGAATAGATAACCCAGGTTGCGAAAGAAATGTTTCGTGTACTACGACAAGCGCCATCAGCGAAATCGATGTATGTTTGGAGAGGCGTCGACATCTGCAATATCAAGAGTAAAATCAAGATAAGCAGGACTAATAATAAAAAAATATCTAAATTAAAGCACACATCTTTAATCTATGAACACACCAACTTAGAAAGAAAAACTAATCTAAGAAATCTCCACGCTAATCGTTTAAGCATAATATCGCTTTAGATAAAGCCCATTCCTAGGTTTACCTAAAGAGACACCGTCAAAATATTCTAGCTCATAGGCCCCTTTTGCTAGCTTCTGCTTGACAATATACAGACCATGCCACATGGGTACAAATTTTCCAGCCCTTAGCTTATCATTTGCTTGATCATAAAGTAAAACTAGGTTGCCTTCCGAAAAATTACGGGGTGTAACATTCCGATCATACTGAGCTTTGATCCGTTTGGCATGAGTTTCGACAGCTAATGCAACATTGCATCGATTCTCATCTAATCGAGCTAAGTATAATAAACGTTTTTCTTCTTCAGAAGTGGCTGGTAATAATTGCATGGCAATTTGTAATGACGAGATTTCGCATTCAATGGGCAATACTGCCTCTAAACCATAAACCAGTTGAAAGGGAGTAAAACTTGTTGATGTTTTGACTAAGGTTTGGTATGCCCAAAGCGCTGAAAATAACATGTTGTGCCAATTCGACCGATGAATCCCAATGATTCGTCGGATCATGGTGACTAGAACTTTGTTAACTGCTTCAACCAGACCATTTGCCTGTGGGTAATATGGAGTGGAATTATTGTGACGTAGGCCAAGCTGATCTGTAAGTTCGATCATCATGATGTTTCGAAAATGACTCCCATGGTCAGTGATAATCGCTTGGGAAACACCAAACCTAACAATTATATGATTGAAAACAAAAATCACAGTAGTTTTGCCATCTTCCGAAAATGTAGGCATCGCCTTGGCCCACTTGGTAAAATAATCTACCGCAAGGATGATATACGCATGCCACCCGGCCGAGTGAGGGTTACATGTAATAAAATCGATACCCCATTTTTCAAATGGACCAACGGCAATGATAGGGTGGAGAGGAGCAGGAGGAGTGCGCATCTTACGGTAAAAAATTTGGCAATTGTGGCATTTCTAAACGACAGTAATACAATCTTTGAATAAGGATGGCCAAAAATAGCCAGCGCACAAAATCTTTTGGGTTGTCGCATATCCAGACATATGACCACCACACGCTCCAGAGTGGTAATCATTAAGAACCTTCTCAGCCTCGTCATGAGTAAGACAATGACGGAAAACATAATCCACCCTACGACGATAAAGAGTATCTCCAATAATAGTGTAAGGTTGGGATTGGAATCGTATTTTCCAACGTTGAGATCGTGAAATATCTGGCCGAAAAGATTGGGTTTGGAGATAGACAATGATATCTCTGTACCATGGATCAACTGTGCTGATAAGGAACAAGGATTCATCCGCAATGGATTCTTCCGCCACATGTTCGGTATCAGCACGAGGGAAGTCACACATTAATTCTGCAAAAACCAAAGACTTCTTTGACTTGGCCTTCTCAAATTCCAGGTCAAATTCCTGGAGGATGACAATCCATTTGGAATACTTTCCCCCCAGCAATTGTTTAGTCAAAATATATTGCATACGGTTACAGTCCCAAATGACGATGGTTTTGCGTAACAAAATGTAATGACGAAATCGTTGAACAGTTTGGACTGCAGTTAAGGCCAGTTTCTCCACATGTGAATATTTTAACTCAGTGGGAGTGAGAGTCCAACTAAGATAATATATCACATGTTCACTTTTGAACTCATCCTGTTGAACTAAAACCATCCCAATAGTGGAATGGGAAGCGGCGAGGTACAGGAAGTAATCCTGGTTGTAGTTGGGAGGATGCAATAACGACGCATGGGTGAGCACATGTTTTAGTGCATCAAAAGATTTGTTAGCTATCTCGTCCCAAAAGAATGGAGTGTTTTGTTTCAACAACCGGGTGAAACCTTTTGTAATCTCGGTGTAGTTAGGAATGAAACGACGTAAAAAGTTTTCTTTCTCTTGCAAACTCTGGAGTAGGCGAAGTGTCAAAGGAGGTGGTAAGTTGATGATGGCTTCGACCTTTGAAGGATTAATGTGAATGCCGGCTTTGGATACAACAAATCCCAATAACCGACCCGTTTTGATACAGAAAACACACTTGTGTGGATTCAGCCTAATCTGATAATGCCTACATCTCATGAAAATGGCTTGTAAGTGAGTGAGATGGTCGGCTCTTCGTAATGAATGAGCTGGTAAATCATCGAGATAGGGCTGCACAATGTGCTTGATGTCATGAAACGCATAAGACATTTCCCTTTGAAAAGTTTCCCCGGCGTTCTTCAGTCCAAAAGGTAACTTGCAATAAGCAAATGTCCCCCATGGACAGATGAATGTCGTTTTTGGTTGATCTACAGGTAGAATGTTAATTTGATTGTAACCGGAAAAGCCATCCATAAAGGAGAAAATTTCACTATCATCACAATCATCAATAATTTGATGGATATAGGGCGTGGGATAATTGTCCTTGGGACAAGCACGATTAATATCCCTATAGTCGATGCATATTCTTATTGTCCCTTGTTTCTTATTAACTGGAACAATATTCGATACCCAATCCGTTAAAGGAATTGGATAAATTAAACCTGCTTTAAGCAATTTCTCAACTTCAGTTTTGATGGCAACAACTTTTCGTGGGTGTATTGGACGCAATCGTTGCCAGACGAGTTTAGCATCCGGGTAGGTTTTGATCTCATGAACAATGGTTGAAGGATCAATTCCTGGAATTTCCTCATAGGACCAAGAAAACACGTCAATTGAGATTGAAAGTGATTTCCCATTGATCTCATTCATTAGATCAGGGTTGGTTGAATTTGAGTCGGAAAATGACTGTACTGCCTGATAAGCAACTTCAAAGGGACTCAAAGGCATGGCATCGCCAAGAGAGTCCACCTCGGAATCGAATGGAACGATCCAAGGATCGTCAAGAACAATGGATTCTGACGGAATCATATGAATGGTCGCGAAAGGAGACTGTATGTTGGGAGGAGGAAATGAAAAAGTTTCGAGTAAACCCGAATCTTTAACTAATCCTACTCCAACATCCTTATAAGGGATAGCGGTTTTTCCAACATGTTGAATACTCTCAGTAGAGGATGGGTCGGATGAAAAATAAGTTAACTAATCTATTGTTACGATCTTTCCATTATGTGGGAACTTAATAAGCTGAAAGCCGATGAAACAACAGTAGTCATGGCGTAAGACTAGCTACGACCCAAAAGAAGGTTGTAATCTAGAGGGGCATCAACCACCTCCACATCTAGATTAACGGTTTTTCCTTCAACCCCTATAGGCAAGTCCTGTAAAATGCCATAAGGATGAAACGCTCGGCCATCAAAGGCATTTATAATCATCTGGGATTGATTAAGTGTAGGAGAACCAAGGGTTTTCCAACACTGTATTGACATAATACACGTGGAAGCTCCCTCATAAATCACAGTCCTAAAACAAGGTATGTTTGTGACTAACGCTGGAATCTGGAAAGCCATTTGATGAGGAAGACGAGGTGTACTATTTTCTAAATCAAAGACTATGAGGTTTGAGTCCTGAAGATCAACAGCTCCTATAGCCGATAGTAGCATTTTACGTTGTGCTGGACAAGATTGCAACACTTCCAAAGCCGACATTGCTGAAGGTGAAACAGCTAAGTCTTCAACAATGTTATAGTTCTAAGCAGCTCTCGCATGTGGATTGAAAGCTGAATTTTGAAGTATACCCTTAGCGGGCGGTTTGATTACTAAGTCGGGATTTGGGTTCTCGATCTGTAGTGGATCAAAACCAGACGAAGCTAAGGTGGATGGATTGGAATTAGAAGATTCAGCTTCCTTACCACCAAGAGGAATTTTACTCCCGTAATCTTGCAATCGTGTCACAATCCTTACATGTGACATCATTATTATGGGCTCTTCTGAGGCACTAGAGGAAGAACCTATCATTTTACTATCTTGATTTGTAAAAGGATCCTTCAAAATAGCAGGTGTTTGCGAACCTTTGACGATTTTCGCAACCTCGGCATCATGCGGACAATCCCTTGTAAAGTGCTCCTCTTCACAGATGAGACAAGGATATCGAGGTTTTCGTTTCTCGTCAGTAGATTCAGGTTTATCAGATTTCTCCTTTGAGTTCTGTTTATTCTTCTTCTTACCTTTCTTCTTGCCGTTAGATTTTGATTTGGTCGTGGATGATTCGACGACATGAACATCGGCAGAAATTTCAGGTGAAGACTCTCCCTTAGGGGAATCTCGTAAAGTTATAATAGGAGAAGAATTCTTGGAGGACTTCTTCTTACTTTTGGTATTAACAGTACCAATCATACCGTCAGCGGCATGGGACCTTGAGGGAGGTGCAGCTAACTGATTTTGTTTCGAAAGGTCGAGGATTTTCTCATGTAACGTACCTGACTGCGTATAAACTAAGTCAAGGTACTGAGCTTGAGCAATTACTTTCTCTTCTGTAACTACACCTACCTTAGCTACATATTCAGTTATTTTGGGTAATAATGATTTTACAAACCATTCTGCCAAAATTTGGTCCGGGATAAAAACTTTCACTAAACGACGTCAATGTCGCCACTCATGAATATGATCTAAAATATAAGTGGACATCGACTGTTTTAATGAAGTTAATAATTTTGTGCCATTGTCATATCAGACTGATAGCTGAAAATGGGTAAGGAAGGAAGTGGCTAACTGACTAAAATTATAAAAAGAGCCTTGTGGTAACTCAATGTACCACTTGGCTACAAGGCCAATCAAAGTGCATTGAAAAAGACGAAGACGAATTGAATCATCTATAATGGAATTCAATGCACACCAGAGATGGTAAGTCATCACATGATTAGACAGATCTTCTCCTGGCTTCCCCTCAAACTTTGGTATATCACTGGGCAACTTATTCGGCATTGGCGGCCAAAACGGAAGATAATTGATGGGATCGTTCGTAAGGCCCGACAAGTCAGGCAAATCCAAAGTTGCTATAAATGGTAATTGACGGTTCGGATCCCGAAAACTTGGGGTCATAAGACTAGCCCCAAGACTAGGATATCCAGGATAGCTTGGTATCAGATTCGCGTTTGGGATATTATATCCTCCTAGAAAACCAGGATTAACTAGACCATACTGGGGTTGTTGAGGTTGTTGATACGTATACCTAGGGTACGGTTGATACTGATAAGTCGGGTTCTGCACAGCAGGAGCGTATTGGTACTAGACCCAGGTTGTCCTACAGGCATGGAAACCAGAGTCTGGATTGTAGGTCCAGACTGGGGTAAAGAGGCTTGAGGAGTTGATATAGGAGCAGTTGAAATTGGAGCCGCTGATACTCCAGAAATGGGTGGAGTGGATTGAACAAAAGTTGCAGCAGACGTTTGGGACGGAGTTCGAGGTGAACTAGGCCTAGACTGTTGAGCTGCCCCAGGTGTAGTTGTAGCAGTTTAAGTAGTAGGCTGGACAGGTTGCTGGGGTGAACCAAAAACAAAAGACTGTCTAGATTGAGATGACAACTACACATTGGGTTGCGGAGTCTGTTGATCCCACACCACGTTCATTTCGGGGTATGGACCCATAACAGGTTGAACATATTGAGGACCAAAACCAGGTTGAGTGTAAGATTGATAATTATATGGTATATTTCCGGGTCCTTGAACAAATGATTGACCTGAAGGTGGTTGAAAACCTTGAGGTTGATATTCACCCTAAGGTTGGTACTAACCTTGAGGTTGGTACTGACCTTGCGGTTGGTACTGACCTTGAGGCTGGTATTGACCTTGAGGCACATATTGGTACTGGGGTTGACCTTGAGGTACATATTGGTACTGGGGTTGACCTTGAGAAAAATATTGCCCCGTAGGAACATACTGTCCTTGAGGTTGCCCCCCAGGTGGTAACGGACTACCCTAGGGTTGCCCCCCAGGCGGTATTGGAGTACCTTGCGGCTGCCCCCCAGACGGTATTGAACTACCTTGAGGTTGCGGATTAGGAGTAGTACCAGACATCATAAGGATCTCTTCGCCACTTAACGGTTTAGTTCCGTTATGACCAGGAGATACAGCATAATCGATGGGTCGAGGAGAAGCTCCTAAAAACTTACCAAATACAGACTGATACCCAGGAGGAACAGAAGGACAACCATGTAAGAAGGTTTCTGGCATCTGAGTAAACAAGGATGACTGTCTCAACATATTCAAAGGAGGATAATAACCTCTGGGTGTTGGATGGAAAGGAAATCGAGGTGGTGAAGACGCAAGACCTGGATTTTCTAAGAAATTGGTCAATGAAATATACCAAGCGTGACCTCTAATGGGACTGTAGAAAATAGATTCATGTTCCCTAAGTTCAATAGTTGGTTGATTTTCAGGGATGCTTATCCCTTCGTTCGAACTCGAACTTACAATTTCTTCAATGGAAATGAGTCTAGAAGGAATATTCTCGGTAATAATATTTTCTACTCTGGGTGAACTAGGACCACTAGAAATAGGAGAAGCAAATCCTAAAGATGGAGTAGCAGCAATTTCAGTTTCAGGTTCAGAGATTTCAGGTTCTTCGGCTAATGAGGTAGTAGGAGTGATACTACCAATAACCTCAGAAAATGAAATCGGTTCGGAAATATGTTCTGTTGCTTGCACTAGATAATCAGGATGTACAATCAACGAAGACTCTTCGGCCTCCGGTGACCTAACCCTACTTTCACTAGGTGTGACAACGGCTCGCTACCCTTCCAGTGGACTTGGGTGTAAATTCGGGAGGCTGCCCCCGTAATCGATGGGATTGTCTCGGTAATTCAGCCATGATTAATTTAATTACTTCACATGAAAATAAAGAAAAATCTCAAGAAAAACACCTAAAGTCTTTAAATAACCAAACAATTTGAAGCATACAACTAACAAATATAGGAGATCAAACCACACACAAACAATATCTTTTCGGATCGAAAACACTAGTTTGTGATGAAATCCAACGTTGCAGAATTCAATACATAAATGGCGATTGGAACAGTTACCCCGACAACCTGCTTAATGAAACAGACTGGCACAAGTTTCTCCACTATAACCGTCTTGAGTGAAGATAACCCCCCAGAGAGTCCAAGTGAGTCTAGTTGACGTCTGCTCTAGGTACAGTGGGATCTTCCCTCCACCGTCACCTAGGAAAGAATCCTAAAGATTATGGTCACTAAGGTCACCAACGGAAACAAATATACCTGGGGGAATAGTCTACAATCCGATACACACGCAAGGGTAGAGTAACAAGCTCAATCCCCTTGAAGGCTCCTTGACATAATCCAAGGTTTACAAACAAGTGACCCCAGGCTCCTCGACAATGGTTAATCTGAGGTTTACCATTTTTAATACATGAGTATCTTCTATCGTTTCCAATGAGGAAGGATTGATTCCCACACTGGTTTGGATATGATCTCGTGCTTCTCCTTTAAGAGGAGCTTTCCCAGAGCATAGATGTAACAATTTGATTTTCTTCCTACCACAAGATCGACTACTTGTTTGTTTAAACTACCTTGGAGAGTTAATTACTCCCAACTCCAAGATACTAGCCTAAGCTATGTTGGTCAAAAGAGCCCTAGAAAATAAAAAGATTGCTAGATTGATTTTAATTCAGAGTTAATTTATTGTTTGTTCCTTAAGTCAATGGGTGCAGAGATGAAACTTTATGGTATGAAGACTCGACTCCAAAACACTAAAAAATTCACCTAAGATGATAACAATTCCTTTTCCTTTTCAATGAATTTCTATCTAAGGAAGAGTCGAAATTGCAACGCTTTGCAAATCAAATCTTTCTCTTAACATACAATTGAAAGGAAACTTTTTGTCTTTTCCAAAGAACTTTAAAAATGAGACTACTAATGACACTCATAGAAAATCCCTTTGCTTTTCAACAATGAACAACTACAAGAAAAAGCAATTCCCTTAAGAGAGCTTTTAAGATTTCTAGAAAAACTCTAAAAAACTATTGAAAACAAATTTTCAACAAGCTTGTATAATTTCTATGAAAAACTCAAAACTATGATCTAATCTTGAGATCTAAACAAAAATGGATTGAAAAGAAACTTGAAATGTTTTTGAGGATGTTCAACTTAGTGTTTCAGCTAACTAAGGATCAATTTGTTCAGCTCAACAAACTAATCAAAAACATCCAATTATATTTTAATAGAAAAATGAAATTCAAAACTTTTAATCAAGTTCAATCAAGGTTTTGCAAAAGAGACAAATGGGATCTAGGTCTCTTCAGGGATAGATTTCATAAGCTGGTCAAACTCAACAAGAAGACCAAAGAGACCAGGGTGATCTAAGGCTCTAAGGCTTCGGATCTCTGAGCTACTACAAAGACCAAGCAAAAACCAATCCAACAGACAAAACTTCTTAGAAAATCACTCCAAACAAGTATGCCAATGAAAACTAACTCACAAGGAACTTTTGTCAAGGCAAGTGCAGGTTTGGGCATATACTAACAGCTATGGACAAAAACTAAACCTAATTGGGTAGATGGATCTTAGGCTTTTCAAATTTTTGACAGGGCTTCGCAAGCATCTAGTAGAACCAGGTGTGGTGCTACTTTATGTTACACTGTAATAGTGCGGATAGGTCCGCACTGTAAATAACTCAGAGGATGCGGTCCTCTTCCAAATTCTCAAAAAATAAAAATCTAACCATGATCTAACCAGTACCCAAACTCACACAAATCAAGGCAAAATCAAAAACAAAAACTTAAGTTTCTCAAGTCAAAGAAAAGAAAAATCAAAATCCAAAACAAACCAGTCCCCAGTATGGTCACCAATTTATTGGTCGGATAAATCATTCCTGCAGACAAGACCGATCTCCCTAGTATCTAATGATATCTAGCAACAAAGAGCACAAGAAAATCTACTTTTCTCTAAACATGTTTCAATTCATTAATGAATACTAAGAGGTGTAAAAGACCCTACCTCGGTCCAATGCTTGTTTGAGGCAGTTTTATCCCAACAACTTCAAGCAATTCTCGTTTAATAACCTGCATACACAAACAAGCACACATCAAAGCATACCTGCGTATAACAAAACATGTTCATTATGAAGATCAAGGAGCTCATAAAATAAACCATTAGAGACAATTCATTGAGAAAAACAAACTTGATTGTATTAACTTTAGAATAAAAGAACCTTACAACCTTTGCCTTATTGCAAAGTTCTTTCCAGGGCCAGCAAGAGTCCCCTTCTACTTGACAAGCCTCACTCACTTCCCAAATGACATGAAAGGTATGTGATCTCTCCTCTCACAAGCTCAAAAAGGAAGCCTAGTTTTCAGCAACATTTACCCTCAAGAATCTTCAGCTTTCAACCTCCCCTACAACCAACCCAATGTATGAATTTATAGTGCAAATGGAGGAAGTTGTAGGTTCACCATTGAAGGGATAAGTTCCTCCTTCAATGGGATAAGCATCTCATATCATGGAGTTAGCTCCCTTAGTTATGGAATGGATGAACCAAGGTGGAGAGGACTTGCCAGCGTAATATTCCTTCTAGAAGTGTCTAGAAGTGACCCAAGATGAGTTTTTAGGAATGAACTCACGCCTTTTTAACTTTTATGGGAGTTTGCACCCATTACTCAATAGACAGAGCGGTCAGGTTCATAGGAAACATGACCATTGGGTGTGGCACCGCAGGCAATGCTAGGAGAAAGTACGAAACTAGAATTTGAGATATTTTTAAGGTCTTTCTCCCATTTTCAAGGCTTGACATGAAGAGCTGAGGTTTAAGACTTGCAAAGGAGGTATGTATGAGTGTTGATGGACTCATACAAACTATAGAAAGTCATGGTGACAATTTTTTGTGTAACAATATATGGATGACATTCTGATTTTGAGTAAAACATGGGAGGAACACTTAAAGCATGTTAAGCAGAACTTAGATGTTTTGAAAAGAGATAAACTTTATGTTAAACTTTCCAAATGTGAATTTGGAAAAACATCTCTAAATTATTTGGGTCATATAGTAGGGGGTGATGAATTGAAAATAGATCCCTCTAAAGTGGCAGTCATTGTAAATTGGCCTAAACCCGAGACTGCTAAAGAAGTGAGAAGCTTCTTAGGAGAAGAACAATATTGGAGGAAGTTCATCTCTAACTTTTCCTCAATTGCAGCTCCCTTACATGCTTTGATAGGATTGAACAAGGTGTTTCAGTGGGGAGGCAAACATTAGAAAGCCTTCGACACCTTGAAAGAAAATATTAGTACAACACCTATACTAGAACTGCCTGATCTACAAAGACCATTTGAGATCTAAACAGATGCCAATGACTATGCCATGGGAGCAGTGTTGACACAACACGGTAAACCCATATTCTATCATTCTGAGACTTTTAATTCTGCAATAGTTAACTATCCTACATATGATAAAGAATTGTATGCATTAGTTCAGAGTGTGAAAAAGTGGAAACATTACTTAATAGGCAAAGAGACAGTAATACATTCTGATCATCAACCAATTCATTATCTACACTCCCAAACTAAGTTGCAGCAATCAAGACATTACAGGTGGATGGGTTTTGTACAACAGTTTCATTTAGTCATCAGATATAAAAAGGGCATACATAAAAAAGTTGCAGACATGTTATCTAGACCCATTATAAATGCATCTACTATACTTAAGCATAATTTTGTACTACATCAAAGCTACATTGAACAATATGCTCAAGATATAGACTTTAAAGATGTATATGCAACTTTGAGTCAAGGAAAAAGGGTAGAAGAATTGGATTATCAAGTGAAGGACCTACTCTTATATCATTGTCGGAAACTTTACATTCCACAAACAGAGAGAGTAAAGATAATCAGAAAGGCACACACTTATCTGATATCAGGTCACTTTGGGGTAAGTAAAATAGTTGCACAGCTGCAAAGATTTTGTTATTGGCCAAAAATGAATGAGACAGTTTCTAGATATGTGAGAGGGTGTACAATGTGTGCCAAAAGTAAGCCCAACAATAGAAAACTAGGCCCCTACACTCCATTACCAGTTCCTTCTCACCCTTGGGAAAGTGTTTCCATGGATTTTGTTGGGGGACTGCCTAAGTCTAAAAAAGGTCATGATAATATGTATGTTGTTGTGGATAGGTTCAGCAAAATGTGCATTTTGATACCTTGTAATAACTAGATTACAGCTAAACAAACTGCAAAACTGTTCTTTGAACATGTATGGGTTCATTTTGGGTTACCCACTTCTATTGTATCTTATCGAGATACCCAATTTGTGGGGAATTTTTGGTCAAGTCTGTGGGAGTTGATGGACACCCAACTAAAGAAAAGCACAGCTTTTAATCCACAAACTGATGGCCAAACAGAAGTAGTTAACATGAAAGTGATCTAGCTACTCAGAGGATATTGCAGCAAACATCCTAAGCTTTGGGATGAACACTTGTGTTATGTGCAACATGCTTACGATAGAGAAAAACATTCTTCTACACAGAGATCTCTTTTTGAAACCTGTTTTGGTTTCACGCCAAGGTCTCCTTTGTATTTTGTCTTTGGTAAAGATACCACTGTTGATGGACATAGTGATGTGTATAAGGCAACTAGGTTCATTGAACAGATCCAGGAGATCCACCAAGTAGTACAGGAACAACTGGAAAGGAGCCATGCCAAATACAAGGCAAGGCATGACAAGCATCGGGTGGAGCATAGGTTTGAAGTTGGTGACCAGGTCTGGCTGTATATCAGCAAGGACAGGATGCAAGGTGAAGGTAAAATGCTAAAGCCGATCATGTATCAACCCTTCAAGATACTTGAGAGGATCGGTGAAAATTATTTTTGCCTTGATCTACTAGCTTACATGCACATCTAGTCAGTCATAAATGCAGATTGCTTGAGATTGTTTGAACCTTCAATGGTTAAGGATCCTGAAGAGCAAAGTCAATTGCCTTCTATTGACGACCTGCTACCTGAATACCTAAATGAATTACAGGATGGCATAGTCTTGGATAGGAAGGTGAGGACAACACACAGAGGAAATGTTGAGTACCTCAGAATTGGACTCAAGGGTTCGAAGCCAAGTAGTGCAAAGTGGATTGAGATTGAGCAAGTGATACAATAATACCCTCACTTAGTCGATGCTTGAAAAACCAACTTTTGGTGGTCCAAAATATTTTTAGGTTGAAGGTCGTGATCTGAATTAGATCTGTAAAGAATAATCAAAAGAACCATGGTTGTACCAGGTCAGGACAGATTTCAAAGAACTAAGAGCAGTGATCAAAAATACCTCTAAAATAGTGGCAATTGGCAGCCATCGTGGAACAACGAGGACCTTGGTCAAAGCGTGCTAACCGAGGCCCATGGAGACTGTGTAGGAGGCGAAATTAGCCCCTCGGAAGCCCGGATTGGGAAACAGAGGGATTTTTTGATGCGATTAGCGCTTAGCACTAATCACACATCACTGGGCAAAAACCCTCGAAAAGGAGGGGCCTCGAGCACTCGGTCAAATGGGAGCTGGAAAAACCGTGCAAAAAAAGGCTAAAGGCTAAGGTGGGACCCACGCTCTAAAAAAAATGGCGGTATTCATCAGGGGCATCCTTAGGCAGTAAGCAGATTTGGTGAAAATGGAGCAATTGCACTCAGTGCCCGACGCGCGGCAAGTGTAGGAGAGAAAACCACCGCTCATCGCATGCTAATGGTTGAACAAGTCAACCGCGTGAAATGAGCGGATGGCGTTGCTGGGGGATTCAGATCTAACAATTGTTATCGCACCCTATGGTAAGACCGGATGTAACAAGGGATTAAGCCATGATTTAAAAGAATTTGAGGTCCACTTTCACTGCCAAGGTGGCGGATGACTCATTCCACGACGTAACTAAAGAAGCGAACCGACAAAGCAAGCTGGAACAGTTAACAAGAGGACAAGTGGCCACTCCCTGTAGTGGACGGAGTTGGAAGAGGAATCAAACAGACATGAGCTTGAGTGGCTTTAAAGCCATGCACAGACCAGTAGAAGGAACACACACACATGGAAGAACAGAGAAAGCGGATAGAGAGAGCAAAGAGCAGTAAGAAGACAGAGGGTCGAGCTGACCAAAGGTAGCGTCGAGCACCAGAGGGCTTGAGAAATTCGAGCCATCACTAAAAGGGATTTGTCAGGACTGAGCACCACATTAGGCTCCTTCCATTGTAGACCCAAGAGGTCAAAAAGCTAGTAAAGCCAAGAGTTTGTGTACTCTAGTGGCTTGGGAAATCCAAGAACCACCCTGCCAAGCTATCCTATGATAGGAGACTCATATTGAGCTCCTTCTTTGTAATTCTCTACTTTAAGACACAATAAAAGAAGGCCACCACTGAAAGCTGGACCGGATATGTAGCACTGGAGGATAGGGTGAAGTCCTTATTAATTTCTTGTGTTCTTATATTTTCTTACTATGTTTCTTTGTTGTCTTCCATTTTCAAGTGTCTATGTATTTGTAATCTGATCGATCCGTTGCTTAAATAACCTAGACGCACACCAACACGAGTCTGTAATACCTCCATTTAATAATTCTTAACTGAGATCACTCATAGGGTGACTATCAGATCAGCGCTCTAGTTCCACCCGGGCCTTCTCCTTGGCCTCTTTTTTTCGTTTCTCATCCAACTGCTGAACCTTTTGCTTAGCTGCTTCATTCTTCCTTTTCTCCGCAAACTTGCTAGTCCTTGCAGCCAGATCGGATGTAGAATGCCAATATGTCGGCCAGTGCTTGATGACCTCCTCAATAGTGTCATCTATAGTGAGGTAAGGTAAGTCAAACCATTTTTCTCTAGATCCTTCTGCTCCTGGATGTATACATGGTGGAAGTTAGCTTTGAAATCCATGTACCCTGAAATTTGTTCAAACACGGTTGGTGACAACCGCGGCTTCTCATTGATGGCCATGTGAGTACTTGCCTCCATCAGCACCCAAAACAATTTGGTCTCTGTGGCCCACATAGCATCTTTTGTGGCCCACAAAGATGCAAATTTTGTAGCCTCCAACAAATATTTCTCTACGGGAGGAAATTGGCTGTCCTCTGGCAATTCCCAGGCAACTAGCATAATCGAGAGAAACAACCACGAATAGTGGAATGTTTTATGCTCATCCTGTGCCTCTTTGTAGTTCGCGAGGAATTCACTGCATAGGTAGCACGCCCAGTTGAACTGCACGCCCTCCGCGCACTGTGCAGCCAAAGAAACCACTAGTATTGGCAACTCCTCCGTGCCACACTTTCTCATAACCTTGCCAGCCGAGATCTACGTGGCAACCTATATGGAAGAGTTAGTGATCGAGGTAATAGAATACCTATGTGGCTTCTTCAAAAGCTTGAACTTGTCCTTCATCTTCTCCACGAGGTCATGCTCGCTTGTTTTTCTGCCAAACTCCTTGGTCGGATTTTAATAACCCTGAGTGTGGCAATAGCGTGATCCAATGGATCACCATATTGGTGATGGGGATTGGCACGCTCAGCCATAAGCATCCTTCATGCACTAGGAACATCAGCTGCTTAATGATAATCAAGTTAATATTGGAGCGGTGGTAATGGGCACCCTGTAAGGACCATATTAAAAATATATACATTCATACGCATTGAGATTTCAAATTCATTCAACACACACATTGCTGATACTGATTTCAGGAACATATCACAACATTTACATACCTTTAACTAAAATCGAGTAGTAACGAAATACATATGTACTGTTCACCAGGGGCGAGACTCCGCTCGCTCTGTAAATTGCTGGTATACCCTTGTTGCCAGTAACTTTTGTGAGTGAATGATGATGCACTTGATCCAAATGCGAAGACCCACCGGCTGACCTCCCAGCCTACTCCTTGGGTACTCTTCTTCCCCACGGACCCCCGAGCTGCAATGGGGTTGTACAATGGAGGAAGAATCTAGTTGGTAGAGGAGAGCACACCTTGGCTCAAGAGTCCCCTCTCTAAAAATCCTCTACTTCACCAAACTCACTATAGCTTCGTAATCACTGCTCTAACATCCTATCATCCATCCAGCCATAGGGTTCCAAAAGTCCCCTCTCCCATTGCTTGCCCTTTCTTTTATAAGAGTCCTGATAGATGACACTTGGCATGTCATGC
>APFE030925600.1:221373-246552 GCA_000404065.3 Pinus taeda | reverse complement strand
CACAAGATTCCTATTTCTTCTCCTAGTTGTCTCTTTATCCCCCCCCTTTTATTCCTTAAATTGTGTTTATTACTTGAAGTCAGTTAATGAGTCAAGATTTTATCCCCAATCTACTCCCTAATTTAACTCAGGTTTATCTCTAAGATGGATATTCTTATGTTGGTTGTTGCCACATGGAGCTTCTCTACATTTCTCTAAATTTAATTTATTTTTCTTATTTTAATTCACCTTCCTCTTTTCTTAATTAGGTTTAATTAGTTTAGGATTAATCTTTATCATTATGTTTACCTAATTAAACCACCTAATCTACCTAGTATTTCCCAACATGGGAAGGGTAGAGTTTTTAAGGTACTCTATTTTATTTCTTCCTATGATCCTCCTTATCCAAGTTTTATTTTTGATTTAATTACCTTGGTTTCTAATCATCATTTATGCTTGATGTAAATTTACCTAGTTTTCATTCCTTATATTTATTTATTTTTTATGGTTCCAAGGGTGCCAAGTTTGGTTGTGCCCTTCAAGAACTTCCCTAGAAGTTCCAAGGGTGCCACACCTAATAGTTTATTTGTGATGCCAAGGGTGCCAAGTTGGTCGTGCCCTTGAAGAAATTCCCCTGAAATTCCAAGGGTGGCACACCACTTGCCCTTCAAACATCCAGTGACTACGAGGGGAAAGTATAGTGCAACATCATAGACCACTATCATCTCTTGTGTTGCCTGCTATAGTGAGACTAATGATGTCGGGGATCAAGGAATCCGCCTTGATGCGCGCCCCTCGGTAAACTCCTCATGAGCGACCCAACTTTGGGACCTGCCCTCATGGCATCATGATCTTCAAGGCGAAGGTGTTTCAACCCTTCCAGCCCAAGTCACGGCGGGAATGCTAGTGGGTGAGATCAGGGACTCTGTCCCACCCCTCCCATGTAGTTCCATCCACCTGTACAACCCCATCACCCTATGTGATTCATTCGGCCAAGCAACTAATATGTGCCTGCAACCATTAACATATTATCAGAATATAGATAAACATATATAACAGGTTTCGAAATCGACTTAGAATGTCAAAGATAAAATAATATAGATTTTCATCAAACCAGGTGTCATCAACTCATCATGTGCGAGTGCCTAAAGTGGTTTCCTTCCATACTCAATAATAATTAGTAACCAGGTTTCTCATTGTTAGTCATTGTCATAATAACATTATTACCATCACCTAGTCATTCACATCATTATTCATTGTGAACCATACCTATTGTAAGTAGCTAACATAGGGGATACCTCCATCATGGTTAGCATCATCATAACCTTAATGGAACCATACATATAGATCAAAGCTACCATCATTATAACATTAATAGAAAACATGTCTATCCTTTACTACTATCATCATTATGATATCAATAGAGAGTACACATAACCATTAATTATATCGTAATCATAATATTAATAGAGAACATACATAACCATCACATTCACTAATAATAGAGTTACGTTTCTAGATCCTCAACCTGAGTTCCTCATAGACTAAAGTATCTAAGATAATGTCATATTAGGTTCAGAAAACTAGAGTGGGCACTACACACCCATAACAAGTTCAACAACCCCGATTGGTTCACTCCGCGAATCCACTCCACAGGCTCCAGTGCGGTGACACCAGACTCTTTGTAGAAGACCCTCTTCATGTAGGTGTCTGTAGAAAGGTGGTGGAAACACTCATGGTCCACTAATTCCCAATCTTCTAGCTTCAAATGTGGGATCCGCGCCAAGCATGAACCTTCAAAGGTTAGGTTCTCCGGTAACAGGGGTGTGTTGAGGAGAAATTGTCCTGCATCTAGGTCCTTAGGGACCTTCCCTTTTCCCTTGCGTGGAGGGATATACTCCCAAAAGTTAGATATAGGATCCACCTCCTCATTGTTTATATCTTTAGTGCCCTCCTTAGCTTCCAGATCCACCACTTTCCTCTTCTCTTTTGTGCTCAGTTTTCCTTCCTCTGTGCCTAAGTAGTTGCATGCTTCCTTAGGGATTCGCGCACTGGTATGGGCTTCTTCTGCTTTTTATTTTTGGGTTTGGAGACCTCCCTCACCAATGTAGGCATTGGCCTAGGCAACCTTCGTGCCGTAGGCACTACTACTGGAACCTCCATGCTCATTACCTCTAGGACAGCTCCCTTAGAGGCAATAGTTCCTCCAGTGCTAGCGGTTTAAGTGGGACCTGGTCCTAACATGATGTTAGTAATGAGTTTTTGATCTAACTCAGGAAACTTGTCAAACACATGGCTTGCGATCAGAGCTTCGAAATACTCGTGATTCATGTGCACCAGACAATACAACACAAAAGTTCTAAGGACGCAATTATTTTGCGTTTGATGGCCACACATAATTTATAGGCAAATTCTAATTCAAATTCGACCATTCCCCTCAAAATATGTCCATAAATGCTGAATTGGCGGTATATTTTCTAAGATTTCACTCTTAAATTCATCCTTAAATGCCTTAAATGCCTCTCCCTGCTCCTCTTAACCATCTCCTGGCAGTCAAATCATGAACAATGGATGTAATTGTTACTTTCTGGCCACGTTGTGTAGTCTTTTCTCCTATAGCGCAACTCCCTTCGTGCTTCTTATGGTACTGTGACAGCATTAGTTTTCGCGCAGCTCTACCAACCGGGCAATGTAGTTTATAGTGTCACGCCTCCTTGCAGCTGCCCAGAGCGCTAAGACTATGCTACCATCATGTAGTCATTGGGCCGAATCCCCAGTGTATGGCTTCAATCGGCTTCCATTTACCCTTCCCGGTGGATCTCCATTCAACTTCATGAGCTGAACTGCTCCACCATCTGTAATTTCTTTGATAACATATGGCCCTAGCTAGTGCATCTGAAATTTTCCTGGAAACTTATCAAAATTGCTGTCATATAATAAAACTAAATCATTTACCTTGAAGGTGCATAGTTTGATGTGTTGATTGTGCTAAGATTTTTCACATCCCTTCTGAACCTACTAATGGAATCTAGCCAAAAACCTATCTAACTCGAGCTTTGTTAGCTTCACGAGCCTTTCTTCTAAGGCTTTGTGGTCCTCCATTCTAGTGAAAGCCTCTATGTGTAGACTAGGCACAATGTATTCCATAGGCATTACAGCTTCTAGACCATAGACCAAACTAAAAGGCGTCTGACGAGTAATCCTTTTACAAGTAGTTCGGTATGCCCATAGCATTACTGGTACAGGCACATCCCAATCATTCCATTGTGCATTGCAAACCTTCATCAGTGCATTCTCCAATATCTTAGTAAAAGCCTCAACCATTCTATTGGTCTGAGGATGGTATGGTATACTCTTTTGATGGTAAACCTGGAACTCCTTTGTCAGTGCGTTGATCGTTTCATTGAGAAATTGCATAATGCAGTCGCTCATCAATACCTTTAGGCAACCAAACCTAGTCAACACATATTCAAATAGAAATTCTGATGTTGTTGCGCCTGTACAGTCTTTCACAGCTTGTGCCTCCGCCCATTTGATCAAATATTCAGTTGCAGTGATAATATATCCCGTGCCCGTATTCTTGCCTAGAGTCTGAATTGGTCCTATAAAATCAATTTCCCACTTCTCAAATGGCTGCAATGACACCTGTAGATCGAAAGGCATCTCATCCCTTCATGATGGCATGCCCATCCTCTAACATGAATCACATGCCCTAAAATATGCTTTGGAATATTTATGCAGTGTTGGCCACCACAACCCAGCATGCAAAATCTTCTATGTTGTTGCTTTTCCTACATAATGTCCTCCTGCAACTCATCAACGAGATTCAGCGAGGATACTATTTCTTTCAAAGTCAGGCACATAGCATTGAAGTATTTCATCCAATCCCATCTTATACAAATGGCCTACAATAACTGAAAAGTTTGTCACGTGCACCACCAATTCTTTCTTCTGTTGACTCGTGTATCCCTCTAGAGCTGTCCCTGTGGTCAAAAAGTGGATAATGTCCACAAAGTGATTATCCACCACGTGCGTTGTGAAGAGTTTCACGTTAGGCAACCCTTCCTCTAAATTAGTTGGCTCCTCTCATGTTTCAATGTGTGACAGATGGTCTGGCCCCGCATTCAACCTTCCTGGCTTCACAATTACTTTGAAATCATACTCCTGAAACAAAAACAACCATCTACATTCCCCCCCCCCGCTAGAACAAGATTATTAACTAAATATTTCAATGCATAATGGTCTATGTACATCTTAAAATGTCTACCTAGCAAGTAATGTTTGAACTTCTGGAGTGCATACACCATAGCCAAGCCTTCGCGCTCTGTAGTCAAATAATTATTTTCAGCATTAGACAACTTCCTGCTCGCAAACACTATAGGTTGATCTGATTTTCCTTCACAAACATTTTTCATCACTACTCCTAGTGCAATACATGAGGCATCTACATGCACATGGAACTCTTTCTTCCAATTTGGGAAGACAAGGATCGGTGCAGTGACCATTTTCTCCTTTAGTACATCCAGGTTGCATTGACATTCTTCATCCCAATGGAATGTAGCATCCTTCTTCAGTAAATTTTCCATAGGCGCGGTAATCTAAGCATAACTTTTGATGAAATTTTGATAATATCCAATGTGGCCCAGTGTTGCGTGCAACTATTTAACACTTCTTGGCGTCTCCAAATTAATTATTACCACGAATGTCTCCTTTGTGCACTCTAGATCAAATCCAACTTATTTTTCTAGAGCCTTGCAGACCCATCCATATTCTTCGGGTTGTTTTCCATTATTGTCACCATTCATCACACCACTTCACATGACGATATTGACATTGGGATCCTCTTTGCGAGGCTCTGCCCTCATCATTTATAGTTTCTGGGTAGGTTGCTGAGGCTACGCCTTCTTCTCCTACATTTTAGCTATCAATATAGGGCATTCTTTTATCACGTAGTCAAACTGAGTACAATATTGGTATGACGGGCGTGTCTGGCTCATACACTCCCACATGTAGTGTCCTGGCGATCCGCAAGTATAGCAAATAACTTGCCCTCGACCTCTACCAGGTCCTCCTCCTCCTCGGCCTCATCCATGTCCCTGATATCCTCTATGCGCTCCCCCGGTGCCTTGGTCCAGATGCTGAGTTTTCATTTGCATCCGATACATGGGTGTTCTTTCCATCATTAATTCATAGCTACAATAGTTACATTCATCATGGCCTACCGATTTATAGAAGTTGCAAAATAACTGTTGCGACATCTATACAAATTTTTGTAGTAAGTGGAAATTGTCTGTTACATGTTTTCCTGCTACTTCACAAATAACACACCACAGCGTGGGCCTTATACTTTGTCCTGCTGGGGCTTCTTTCCTCAGAGGCACGGGCCCTCCTCCTACCATATAATTCGTGAAAATAGGGAAATGATCCTTATCATGCCCCTGATTCTTACACTTGTGGCACCATACCTCTTCACGCACCTGTGGCTGAGTTGCTTTCTCCTTTTTCAAGCTTTGAAACTCTAAGCAGAGATTTTGCAATTCCACATGAATTTGTTGAACTCCCAACGTCACATCCTAGATAGGCGTCTCATGTAATCTCATTGCGATTTCCAATGCTTCCGCTTGTGTTCCTATCTTTTGTTGTGACAGAGTAGTCCTTAAGTGAGGTAGGAGCGTGACTATAAACCAATCACGGTGTTGACTATCTTTGAGATTCATATTAGCTTTGCATATTCCGCACTTTAGTCTTTGATCCAACTCCTAAGGTGTTTCACTGATCCTCATCATGATTTCCTTGAACCCCACTACCGACTGTGTCTCAGACTTAGGACTACTAAACTCCTTGTTCAGATCAATATGAGTGTCCAGTAATGGCACCATTGGGTTATCAGTGCAGTACTTAATGTACCACATCAACACATGACCTTATAGAGTAGTAACCAACTACGCATTCTTCATATGATCATCTATAATATTATGTGTTTTCCACATGGCCTTCACAACAAACCAAAACTGGTCTGGGTCCTCATTTCCCAAGCCCTTGAAAATGGGAAATTTCATCATATTCGACATGTTGAATGGTGGCGGAGGTGGTGGTGGTGTGGTCGAAGGTGTATGTTGTGGAAGTGAAGGTGGAGGTGATGTGGATGGATGAGGTATTCGTAGAAACCCTTGCCTTATTAACTAGACAGTGCTCTGCAGTGAAGCCTGTATTGCTCCTTCGTCATCACTCAGAGGAGGATTGATCAACAGGCTATATTCAAGGCCTGTTCTCCCTCTATCCCTGAAGAACTTTCGACTTTGCATTGCTCCAAACATCAAGGTAATGGCATAACCCTCTTTTCGCATCTTAATCCAAGTATTCAAAGATCTCAAATACTTACCTCGTAGTCCCTTGAAAAAGCGTCACTCTACTTCACTGTAGCTGACTGTGGTATCGACCTCGAATTCTATCTCGAATCCTCCTATGACTCAATCAAGCCAGTGAACGACAGTGCGCGCGAGCTTATCTTCAAAAGCTTCCAATCTCCATACTAGCTTCGAGGTCCACACTATTGGACTGTCAAGCCTCCATCTTCCTTGGTTGTCTACTAGTTTAGCGATCCACTCGTATAGTTTGATAGGGAAGGTGTAGAAGAAGATCTCGTGTATCTCTGTGTATAGGCATCTATCCAACCATTGTTCTTTTGTCAGGCGCATATTTTTGTTTTCTTGCATCGCGAATTCATGGATCTTTCTATCCAACCATTGCTCAATTTACTTCTTGGTTGGATTCCAGTGATGTGACTTCACACGTCTCTTTATGCAAATCCCCGTCTCGGCAAAAAACCCATTTGTTGGCTTAGTGGGTCTTGAACTAGGTTCAGAGTTAGTTTTGCCAAACAAATCTCTACACTACTAGCCCTTTCGGCATTAATCCATGGAGCGCGGACAAAAGTCTCACCCAAAGCAATATGGGGGGGTGCCGGAACCAAGTTTATGCACCCAGAGATGAGTGTGATGTCATTTTATGCCCTATATGTTCCTTAGTGCATATCGATAAGCCTTTAGGCTTATCGATATAACTACCCTTAATCAGCTTCTATACCTCCGTGAACATTTACAACTGTCTTTCGTGGGCCCTAAATAAGTGAATCCATTACTTATGCGCATCAAATATTATGTATAACCCAATAATTACTCAAATTAGTTTAAGTGTTCGATAAATTCAACATACAACAAGATAAACTTCACGTAAACATCTAATAGTAATTGTGTTCATATAATAGTGTAAGTTGTGTAAAGTCACACATAAATACATCATTATTTCATAAACCCATTGTAACATAAGGTGTATTCATATAAATAGAAGTAAATAGATAACACAAGTATTTCTGCAATAATATTCTTTATTAATGCTCAGTTCTGCTTACAAACTCAAGACTTCCCTATGCACTGACCTGTAGGGGTCCATGCACTCAGCTGCAGACTCTACTCTAGGCCTCTATGCACACAACTGCAAAGCCTTTCTCCTACTCTTCTTCGCTAACTCTTTATATTTCTCCCATAGACCAAAACATTACTTCATGACCATGATGCCTTAGACTCTCTAAGACACACCTATTTATACAATCCCATGGTCCACGGACCATGGGTAGATCTTCAAAAGCTGACTCAACTTACATAAAAGAAGGGTAAAACACTTTATGACACTTTAACTATCAACACGCTCCGTGACCACAACTTGCGAAGACCTTTCATCTTTATACAACAAAACTTGGGCTTTTCCCCCAAAACTTGGGCTTTTGCCCAAAACTGACCCTAGCGGACCCCATCCCAACAATCATCTAATCTAAGCCTATGGGCACTGCCCTGGATGAGAATCATGGAAGAAGATGATGGAATTTTCTGTCCATCAGAATAGTTGCACCCACTCTCATGGTACTCCTACCACTCACCTTTGAATGGCCCCAGGGAGATCCTCTATGGCTACCATGGGAACCTAGCGATTCAAACTATCCAAGTTCCTCTGAACTGTATGAAGGACTCTCTTAGTCTATGTGTTTCTCTCTCTACGTCTCTGTCATGACACCTATGCCTATGTAGACCCTTTGGTCTCATTGGTCCAACATTTGCATCATGATCAAATAACCTTGTAAGATTTTTTTTCACGAAAAATTAATTTTAAACTTCTTAATATCATATTCAAAATACAAAAAAAATTCAAGTAACATGAAAATTTAAATTTTTACCCATCTCACCCCATGCAACGCCATCGGGAAGTGCTAGATCTGGGTCCTCTCATTAGTCTATGCTTGAATAGGGGTATTCATATATAACTATGACTAGTTCCTCCCACTAGAGGAAGAACTCATCATCAAATGCGGCTCGAGTGACTTCACCTCCGCCAAGTCGTCTGGTCAAGTTTTCCCATCTAACCATCCTTGGATCCCTAGTACTACTGATTGTTGTGGACACTCTTGGTACTCTCTCAAAGGAAAATGAACAAAGTATGCTCCCATAGCCGAAATTATTCATTTTCCCTCATCTCACTAAAGACATTTGCTTCTTCATGCAGGCAAAGAACCCAATACACCAATCAAAGGCTTTCAGATGAAGGCACTCTACTTCCAAGAACATGGTAGACTGAGAGGCTTGATGTAAAGATGTGGAGCTTGCTACTCTAACAATGGTAAAGAGGATAATCTTGATTGATAGGCTACTCACATTTTTTTATCAAAATCTATGATTCGAACTTGTCTGTCCCTAGTGTATAGTAGATATATATGTAATCAGAGACAGTTAGGCCTCCCCGAGCCCTCTCTTTCAGATCAATTGCATCCCCTATTCTCAAAATTCCTATGATGAATTAAATATTATCCACATCAATTTGTAAGGGGATTTTATCAACCATAAAAACCTCTTTCTCTGGATCCTAGTAATGAACAAGCATGTCTAGCAATCGAGTTTGGGTTTTCATACTTGACATCATGAAAAATTTGAGCAATCCACATCTTCTTTATACATCCAATGCCATTGGCTCCTCTAAAAACTCATTAGCAACATCACTATGCTCCCTCTCCTTCCAAACAATTCCCATCCTGCAAATTTAAGAACATTGATCCATTAGAAATAAAAAAATTCAAACTTTTTTGTGCATATGAGACTTTCTCAAATGATAGTTGCATGTATACGCAACTTTGCCTTTGAAAACCTGTGTCTATGGATTTCTATACACAGTTTCCAAAAGGCTAACCTACATACACATAGAGAAAAAGTTTAAAAATAAAAATCCTATGGCGAAAATCAATTGAATCCATTTAAAATGCATAAATTGGATGACATTATGGATTTAGAATTACCTGGAAACGTTCAGTTGATGAATTGGTTGAGAAAATCATGAAATAGAGTTGCCCAATTTTTTCTCCCAAGCTCTCAATCTCTCAACACTTACAAGTTAAATTGAATTTTAGTGAGTTGAAATGTCTTTTTATTAAAACTTTAAAACCCACTTTTATAAATTTCATAATTTTTTACTTTATTATTTCACTAACTTTTTAACATTTGGATTGACGTGATGGTGGAGGTTGTTTTCCAAAATAAATGAAGACTTTTCAACATTTTGACTCAACGATCGTAGACCTATCATTGTGGCTATTGTTTTCGTCATTGGCATATAGGTTAGGAAATATCATTTTTTCCACTACATTATGCATCTTAACCTCATACTGTGATATTTTTCCATAGGGTCGACCCCATTATGTTGCGGTTTTCAAACCACTTTCACTTGTTGTCTTATAAAATTGTAACATAATGGGTAGAGCCATTCCTTACACGGTATTCCTAGATAGATCATCGCTAGCATATGTTGCACATGCTACAAGTATTTCTTAGGTTTGGGAGTCCTCTTTAGTCCCACCATGACTTTGTGATGAAGGCTCATTTCTCTTCTTTGTCGCTATCATTCTGGCTTTATACCTTAGAGACTTCGAGGTGTTAAGTTGTATTGTTTCATTACATATTGACTACTTGTACCTTTTTTTCCTCAATTTCACTTCATTTGGACTCATGTATAAGCCACTTTTGACCATGACCTTTTTGCAAGTTCAAACCATGCATTCATTAGCCTCTGCGACTTGACACCCTCTATCAATGGAAAGAACATTCCTTTGGGTGTTGACGACCAATTTTCGCCACCTTACATTGAGCATAGGAATGTTCCAGTCCCAGGAACTAGTGCATCTACCTTTAACACTCGTTCTTCACACTATATTATAGGCATTATTTTATTCTTTTTCAAGCTTTAAATATGAAAAAGACAAAAAAAATTATATATTTCTAAAAGAGCAAGAATGGGATAGTTACTTCCATATTTAATGGTAGCAAGAGTCAGTTATGTCTCCCTTGAAAAAAGAACTCAAAATAAGTCTTTCCTCCATTGGTATGGGACTTAGTTTGACTTTAGGAGAGACATAACCTTATTTTTGAGTTAGTCCTCCTCTAGTTGGTTATCTCTTTCAATCATATGGAGAGTTTGTTAGTGCATCCTACATTGCAAACTTATACAAAGTTATTTTATTGTACCATAGAGTTACATATGAGTCACGATTTTTTCAAGGGAAGTCAACCTATGTCGGCAATTCTATGGTGTCTCTTGACTCATTTTTTCAGTCATACATACTCGGTCTGTCAAGTTATCTTCAGTTTCACATTAGTTATTTGGTCCTACACTCGTGTTGGTTAAGAAGGTCTCCATTTACTTCTTTCTTATGGATCTTCTCTTATCAACTTCGATAAATTTCTCTAAGAGTAGGCTTAGAGCCACACCCTAGCCCTATTTACATCATTTATAGGTGACCTTATGCTTAGCATTGACTAATATTATGGGTCTTTTACTGATTTGTTTCCTTTATGTTCGATGTTATCTTACAATATCACACATTGGGATTCGTACAATACCTTGGTTTCCATTTGACCCTATTGGTGGATTCCTTGCCTATGTGTTAGATGTCATTATTCTTAAGTTTCGAGGGTTTCTATCGTGCACTAGCCACATCTTGTGTATGTCAGAAGCGTAATTCTGAATGGTTAGTTCATCTCTTTTCGTCTGAGTTCTTCCAAATTATTGGCTTGTGAGTTACACTGGCGTTGGTTGATGTGAGATGTTGTATCATTCCTTCTAGCAGATCTTTTCCCATCGACTCCATCTCATTTCTCTAGGAACAAGATCTAGAGTCCTTCTTTCAATACCTTAGGGTTTGTAGTCATTTGTGGCAGACTCCTTTTCTATCACTATTGAGAATACATCAATGTCTCCTTATTGATAGATTATCTCAAGTGTTCGACTTCAACACATTTATTCACACTTACTAGATTTTACTAGGGTACCTTGACTCTCATCGTCATTATCGGTGAGTTGTCTCGCATTTGTTAACGATATACATCAATGACCAATAATCAAATAATTTCTCACATGGTCGAATTCAGCGCATTTATTCATATAGTGTTGAAATGTACCATCTACAAGCGGTGAGGACCTCAAGTTGTGTCAGCACCTTGGATCTCTTGTCATCTCCTTAATTTTTCCACCAGTGTTACCAGCCACACTTATATGTTGCATTTCATCTCGAAGCATCTAATGTGTTGACACCTGATTTTATGAAGTACCACTATGCCACCTATATGACACGGTACTATTATGAGGATCAGTTGTGCAGCATCAGTGATCGGGCATTCTTTGAGCATCATTGATCAAATTTTCTTCTATTGTGATATTTAGACATAGCTCCACTATGTTCCTTTGTGGCTATGTCATATGATCCACTATGTATTCTTCAGTCTTCTTTGTACACTTATGTATACATGATGGATCCACTTTGTACTTGAATAACAGACATGCTTTACTATCTCTGAACATGGGTATGCCCACCTTAGACAAGAGTCTTCTTTCCTATTCCTTCTACAAGTATTTAGTGAGATGGAATTTGGTGATCTCCTCTTAGGTCGTCAAATGATCTCTCTTTGTACTTAATACATTTTCGCCATCATCTACCCCTTTTGACCTCATATATTAGGGGGCATTTGTTATAGCACCATTCAACATTTTTGATGCTCTGATATGGCCTTAGGCAGAACTTTCCCATTCATACTTGAGAATTTATTAAAAAGTAATATTTTCAATTCCATATGTGACTCTACCATTTAAAAAATGCATACACACATGGGTACAATAATACAGAACCAGTGTACATAATCTAAGATATGAAAAAATAAAAATATATCCTATTTTTCAAGTGGGGTTTACGGGTTTCACCGAAAGCCCACCTACAGGAGCTCATGGCCTAACTAAACCAATAGATTTATGGTGGTATTTATACACCTCATGGAAGGCCTAATCATAGAAGGAGATAGTATATCAACATTATAGTCCCTTTTGTCCCCAGATCAAGTCTGATTTTCCTATTCCTCTTGCACTCCAAGTCACAGGAAACCCTTGTTTCCTTGTAGAGATGCTCATTTTCCATTGTATGGCATCCTTTTTCACATGCTTGAGAGGTGATATTTGAGTCTTGGGTTGGGCAGATCCAGAGGAAGGTTTCGTTGGTGCCATGGTCATATTAGATTGTATCATTCCACTACTATTTGTTGATATCAATAAAGAATCTTTGTCTTATCCCTGATATGCTATGATCTCATGTTTTTTATGATTCATGTGTAATATATCATGGTTTATATGTATATGCTTGATGATCTAACATGTTTATTATGTATGCACTTTGAAATACTTTCTATATTTATGCTTCTCTGAATTGTGTTGCAGGTCTGATCACTTTGAAGGAAGCATAGGGTTTGGACCCTATGGGATTGACATCAAATGTATGACCTACGGGTACTCCTCTCAAACCCAAGTTTGGTAGTTTATATAGTATGCTTGCTTGGATGTATGCTTCTTGTTGATAGTCTACCTTGGATCTGTTGAGATTTTCAACCCTTACCTTAGGGACTTGAAATGTGTTTACATTGGTACTACAGGCTCAAGAGGTGATTGCAGACTTGCATGAATGTAGGTTTTAACCCCATACAGAAATTACCTGCATATGAATTCTAAATCACAGGAAAAATAAAAATGCGAGAGCATAACACATAAAACACATATACACAGAGATTTCCCACTGGATCTCAAGACCGAGACTACCAGCTTGATTTTCATTATGTTCCTTTCAATGTTACAATACATATTTATACATGCCAAAGCATCAAATACCATGGACCGAAAACCATCACGTCCAATACCATGGATCGAAAACCATCGCATCCAAAAAACATGTGCGAAATCATGCACAAAACCATAGGTGGGTCTGCCCAACCTAACATAGGGTCCAAAACCAAAATTTTCGGGGGCGCTGCCCTGAACCCCATAAAGTGGGGTTACGGGTACCCCTCAAACCCCCTGTTAACTATGTGGAAAGAATATAACATAACCCAACAACAAATAGATGGCCAAACAGAGGTGGTCAATAGGAGAGTGATCTAGTTGCTGAGAGGCTATTGCAGCAAGCATCCCAAGCTTTGGGATGAACATTTATGTTATGTGCAACATGCTTACAACCATGCTAAACATTCTTCTACACAAAGATCTCCTTTAGAGACCTGTTTTGGTTTCACACCAAGGTCTCCCTTGGATTTTGTCTTTGGTAAAGACATAGCAGTTAATGGACATAGTGATGTGGACAAGGCAACCAAGTTCATTGAACAAATCCAAGAGATTCACTAGGCAGTACAGGAATAACTAAAAAAGAGCCAAGCCAAGTATAAGGCAAGGCATGATAAACATCGGATTGAGCATAGTTTCCAAGTTGATGATCAAGTCTGGTTGTATATTAGCAAAGACAGAATGCAAGGTGAAGGTAAGAAGCTAAAGCCAATAAGGTATGGACTTTTCAAGATACTTGAGAAAATCGGTGAGAATTCTTTTCCCCTTGATTTGCCAGCATACATGCACATCTATTCAGTAGTTAATGTAGAAAGCTTGAGACTATTTGAACCTTCATTGATTGAAGATCCTGAAGAGCAAATTCAATTGCCTTCTATTGATGATCTATTGCCTAAATATCTCAATGAATTGCAGGAAGATACAGTTCTAGACAAGAAGGTGAGAACTACATGCAGAGGGGATGTTGAGTACCTTAGGATTGGACTCAAAGGTTCAAAACCAAGCACTGAAAAATGGATAGAAATTAGGCAAGTGAGGAATCTATATCCTCACTTGATTGATGCTTAAAAACCAACTTTTTGTGGTCCAAAAGCTTTTTCAGTGGGAAGGCGTGATCCAAAATGGATCCTAGAACACTCTCTAAGTTTTCATGAACTCTTTAAAAATCATGCCAAAGATTCAAAGTCTTATAAAGATCAAGCTATCGAAAGGAATACTCAGACAGTTGCAATGGCGATCAGCATGGATCAACGAGGGTTGTCGATCTAGCGCGCAGAGTGGCGGACCATGGTAATGCGCACTGACACCAACCAGAAAATGCGGGGATAATTTTAAGAAACAGAGTAGTTTCCGATATGTGATTAGCAAACAAGTCGCTAATCGCATATTGCAGGCAAACCTCTCAGTGAAGAGAAGCCCCGAGCACCCAGACCCGAAATAGTTATAAAACGCAAAAAATAATGTTTCGGTTCCGTCAGAGCGGGATTCCACAAAACTGGCAAGATACCAGAAGGGCTTTGAGCGATAAGTGGTTTCGACCGAGTTCTGCCCAATAACACACAGTGATCGCCAAGTGTCCCGGTGGGGAGAGATAAAACCGCTCACATCGAACAGGTAAACGTCATGCTACTTAGTCGCCCAATATGAACAACAACCGTAGGATCTGGGGCACCCAGATCAATGGCGGAGGCGCATTCCGATCGATGACCAAATTTGAAAAGATTATAAAGCAAGATCACATAGGATTTGAAGTTCGATATGGACAATGAGTTGGAAAAAGATCGTGTTTCGCGGGCATTCTTAGAGTTAACAGAAAAAATGGTCGTTTCAAGCATGTCCAAGAGAACTGACACTCATCTGTTATGAAATAGGTGGCCACTTCCCTATGAGGCGTTACACAATGATTGATTACACAGGACAGAGGGATTCAAACGGATAGAGGTAGGGGAACCAAAAAGTCAGGAAGCAGAAACGAACAGCCATGAAGCAGATTGGCTTTAAAGCCACAAACTGACAGAGAAAGAAGCACAGCAGTAAGAGGTAGGTAGTAAGCTGAAAGTAGAGAGAAGAAGCTAAGCTAACCTATAGAAGCAAAGGCAACATCAAGCCAGGATTAGGACAAGGATAGAGAGGGTTAGAGAGTTTGTGTACTCTAGAGAAGACTTGAGAGGTTCAAGCGAACTCCTTTGTATATTCCTATCATGTATTGAGTCTCAGTTTGGGCTCATACTATTGGAATCAACAAAGGTCAAGAGTCAGTAAGGAGAGTCTATGTACTCCAGAGACTTGGGGGATCCGAGTACATTCTTGCTGATTTATACCTATTGAGTGAGACTCAAATTAAGCTCAGTGTTGTAAAAACTCTACTTCGAAACCATAATAGAGAGGCCACCACTGAAGGTTGGACCAGGAGACGTAGCCCAATAGTATTTGCTGAACTCCTTACTAAACTTGTTGTGTTTATATGTGTTTTCTATTATGTTTTCTTTAATTGCTTCATTGCCTGTGCATTTCGCAATCTTATTGATCCGTTGCATAAAATAACATAGACACATTTATGCACATGATTCTCTAATACCTTATTATTTGTCTTAGATCAATTACAGATCATTTTCTAAGGCATTATATGAGTGAAGTTTTTCTTTGTCACCTGTCATGTGTTTTGAGCATCCATTGTCGATGTACCACTGATTTTCTTGTCCTTTTGCATACAAGGCTATACCACATCTTTCTGTTTGAGGTTCATTCCTTCTCCATATCTTGGGATTTAATGAAGTTTTCTCCTTTTGAGATGTCTGCCAAAATTTTCTCTTGCATTTAGATTCTTCATGGCCAAAGTTGTTATAGATTGAGCAGTCTATTTCATTTTCAAGAATAGAAAAGTTATTATAGGAAATTTTCTTGATCCCTGTCACATTCCTTTGATTTCGTGCTTCTCTAGTCATGATGGTTTTGTAAGCAACACATTAAGCAGCTTTGTGTCCAAAATTGTGACATGAGAAACATTGACCATTAAAGAAGTTCCTGCGATTATCAAATCTATTGATCTGGTGATTGTAGTTTCTATTGATATTCATCTTTGAAGCAAATTGAGTATGATTTACCTGAGGTTGGTTGTAGCTTCTATTCATCCTTGAAGAAAATTGAGCCTAATTTACCCGGTGATCTGCTTTATGCCTTTGTTGATGATTATCATATTGTTCACTGTTCTTTGCTGCATCAAGATAGCTTTTAGTGGAGGTTGACGGCTTCTGTGATTGAGATACTTCTTCAGTATATCCAAGACCTATCTTTATCAGAGGAGAACGTTGCACTTTGATAATTTCATTTAAGGTTTCTGGTCCTTTAGCAAATATAAGATTGAGAGATTTTTCTTTCTCAAGATCCTTTCTTAGACCCACAATTTCACATTCTATTTTTTCATTGTGTTTTTCTTTTTCAGCAAGTTGGTATGTCAAGGTATCTATAATCATATTCTTTTCTTCTAAACAGATTTTGAGTTTGGATATTTCTTCATGAAGGTCATCTTCTTCTAAAGCATCCCAAAAATTATCATTTTCATAAGCCATTAGAAGTCTATAGTCATTACTATTTTCATCTTCATCACTATTTGATAAACCATCACTATCTTCATGAGTAGAGTAACTCTTTTTACTTACACTTTGTTTTCTATTCCATTTTTTAGATTCTTTCCCTTTATCATATTTATCTTTATGAGGACATTTGGCAGCATAATGACTGACTCTACCACAAGAAAAACATTTGAAGGGTAGTTTACCTCTTAATCTTCCGGAACCCCGTTGAAGCTTCTTGACAAAGTTTACTTCATCTTCTTCTTCTGAAATATGTCCTGGTTCATTGAGTTCTTCCTTTCCTTTTTCTAAAGCTTTAAATGCGGCTTCTCTCATATCTGATGGGCCTACTTTTCTCATCTCAAAGGCAGTTAAGATTCCGTGAAGCTATGTCATAGTGATACTCTGTAGATCTTGTTTTTCTTCTATGGAAAATACTTTTGATTCAAATTTAGTAGACAAGGATCTTAAAACTTTCTCAACTAAGGTAACTTCCTTTATCTCTTCACCCAGATTCTTCATATAATTAACAACCTCATCTATAAATAAGAAGTAACTAGCTATACATTCATCATTGTGCATCTTAAGAGTTTCATATTGAATTCTAAGAGCTTCAGTTTAGCACGTTTTACCTGAGAGTATCCTTTGTAGCTTAGAATGATTTTGTCCCATATTTATTTGGTTGATTTGAGCTGCATAACTTTGAAAAACTCTGATTGTGACAAACTTCCCAATAATGTATTAACATTCCTGGCATTGGTTTCATATTGCTTTTTACCTACTTTATCTATAGGAATTGCTGATGGAAATGTATATCCTCCTTCCACGATTTCCCATAAGTTGTTGTAGATAGGTTGTGGTTCTTATCTTCCAATAAACAAAGTTGCTCCCATCAAATATTGGCAGTCTGATGGATCCCACGCTTTCTTGATTGCTCATGATGATTGATCTCCCTTCAAGCGATCAAGTTTTTTCTGAAGGACCTGCTCTGATACCAATTGTTGATAATAATACTGAGAGAGGGGGTGAATCAGTATTATCAGATCAATAATTTAATTTCCCAAATAGATTTGTATACGCTACTTCAGTTAAGTTAACTAGCGTGTATACGCGAGTGTACTTAAAGCAACCAGCGTATATATAGAGAACTTTTGATTTACCCAATTTATCATGTATTGAACTTAAACCAGTATATCAGAGATTTATTAGATAGTGCAGTAGAAGTAGAATAAATCATCACACATAAGCAACACACATGAACACCAAGATATAAGGTGGAAACCCAATGTGGGTGAAACCCACCTGTTGCTTTCGTTTGTCTTCTTTTAATAATAAGAAAATCTATTTACAATGTTGTACTAGTGCAGGCTTGTACCAGTACGCAGGCTTCTACCTGTAGAAGGTTACAACCTTCTCTCATTCTCCAGCTTCTACTGGAAGGGAGCTACAACCCCCTTAAATCTTGTACTGGCCGATATGTTTACTAGTGCATCGGTGGGGACCTACAGAAGGCTACGACCTTCTTTCTTCCTCCAAGGACCACGTTTCATAAATTTTCATACTAGATCCATCAACAACATCATAATTGCAATTCAATCATAAAATACATCTGCATCAACCAATCACTGAGACTCAATCATCACTTTCTAAATCAACCACAACCGAATCAGTCAATCACCTTGACAACCCATAGTTAAATCATAATCAATCTGATCAATCAGAATATTGTCACCAGAATACAATAACCAAAACCAGAACCCAGAACTCTACAAATGCAAATAGAAACAACTGAAACATACTTTATAAGGTATATGCTACTTCCATGTGTCAAACCTACGTGTATACGCGCTTTTCTCAAAGCCAACTAGCGTATACATCTACAAATATTAATTCATAATTCTACAGTTATTCTAGACTTCAGTTATACCTAGATCATAATATTTACAGAATGACACATGCGTCAGTACTCAGATCTAGACTATACATGATCAAACCACATGATGATAATTCATTTCAAGCCTTAAGATCTCGATCCATCATTAGATCTTATCCTTCATCAACCGCTAAGGTTCATCCTTGGTTCAGATCAAATGCAACACCATAAGCCAATAACCTGCATACTAGATCTCAGACTTCATCAGATATTCGATACATGCACATCTGGCCTAATGATCTTCTCCTCCTTTTATAGTTTTAGGTCTTTCTCAATACCATGGACCAAAACCACTTAGGACCAATACCTTGGACCAAATAGCTAGGGTCAATACCTCGAACCAGATACCTTAGACCAATACCATGGATCAAAATACCATGGGCCAAATGCCTCAGACCAAAAACTTAGTTTTCCAAGGTATACACGTTTTTCCTTCTATGAAAGTGTGTGTGTACATATACGCTAATTGTGGTCAGTGAACCTGCATGTATACACAGCTTTGTCAAGGTGAACTTGTGTATACCTCTCTTTCTTCATTATGTGTAGTCTGATCTATATTTCTTTTCTGTTAACCTGCTGTACTGTGATATTTCATCTGAGTGAGTTGCCATCAAGGACAACACCTGTATCATAATGCCAACAATATCATTTCAACTCCCTTTGACTACAAGGCTTCATTTTATTATTTTTCTTTGTCATTTCCTTTCTATATGGCACCAATTTTCCTTTCTCTATGGCATTGGTTTCTTCGTTCTCTACCTTGGGTGAGAAGAAAGAGGGTCTCAGAGTGACACTTTATTCTTTCTCTTTGTCGTTTCCCTTCTCTATGGCACTGGTTTCTTCATTCTCTGCCTTGGGTGAGGAGAAAGAGGGTCTTAGGGCGACACCAAATTTTTGGTTGACAAAGCATTGGCAATGCCCAAGGTCCCTCCTCCTTGTTCTAAGGCTTCTTGGAACAAAAATTCTTCGGACTTGAAACCTTTGATTCTTGGAGTTGAGAAACCATTGTTATGGGTAAAATTTAGTACATCTCCCTGTCCAAATCCCAAATTATTTCTTGGGTCACCATCCACGAGATTTATTGTTGGGTTATTGTCCCATGTTCATCCTGCTTATGAATAATTAGATTCATTTTCACAGTTTCCTTGGTATGTAGCTTTTGTTGCATTTTTTCTTACCCACATTTTCTCGTTGATCCTTTTATTGTATGATTTGGAGTTAAGTGGGTTTTTATGATTTTATGGGCCCCTCTCATCTCCCTTATTTCTAGGGTGTTTTTATCATTTCAACTCCCTTTGAACATAAGGCTTCATTTTATTCTTTCTCTTTATCGTTTCCCTTCTCTATGGCATCGGTTTCTTCGTTCTCTGCCTTGGGTGAGGAGAAAGAGGGTCTCTGAGTGACACCAAATTTGTGGCTGACAAAGCCTTGGGAATGCCCAAGGTCCCTCCTCCTTGTTTTAGGGATTCTTGGAACAAAACTTCTTTGGACTTGAAAACTTTGATTCTTGGAGTTGAGAAACCATTGTTGTCTCTGGGAGGTGATGTTTATATCATTGTGGTTTTGAGTTTATATGTGTATGATCTTATGGGTAAATTTTAGTACATCTCCTTGTCTAGATCCAAAATTCTTTCTTGGGTCACCATCCACAAGAGCTATTGTTGGGTTATTTTCCCACTTTCATCCTGCTTATGAATAATTGGATTCATTTTCACAGTTTCCCTAGTATGTAGCTTTTGTCGTGTTTTTTCTTAAGCACATTGTCTCATTGAACCCTTTATGGTATGTTTTGGAGTTAAGTGGGTTTTTAGGATTTTATGGGGCCCTCTCATCAACCTTATTTCTAGGGTGTTTTTATCTTTTCAACTCCCTTTGACCACAAGGCTTCATTTTATTCTTTCTCTTTGTCATTTCCCTTCTCTATAGCACCGGTTTATTCATTCTTTGCTTTGGGTGAGGAGAAAGATGGTCTCATAGTGAAACCAAATTTGTGGCTAACAAAGCCTTGGGAACGTCCAAGGTCCCTCCTCCTTCTTCTAGGGCTTCTTGGAACAAAACTTCTTTGGACTTGAAACCTTTGATTCTTGGAGTTGAGAAACCACTGTTATGTCTGGGAGGTGATCCTGATATCATCACGGTTTTGATTTTATATGTGCATCCTCTTATGGGTAAATTTTAGTACATCTCCTTGTCCAGACCCATCCACGAGAGTTACTGTTGGGTTATTGTCCCACCTTCAACTTGCTTATGAATAATTAGATTCATTTTCACTTTATGGATTAAAGAAACCTTCTCACTATTTTGTAGCAGGGTTGGGTTATTGGTAAGTATTTTTATGGTTACAATGGTGGAAAGCGGGGTTTAACCCTCTTACTGATAAACCCAATTCAAGCTATCTGTGGGTAAAAATAGTGGGTTTTCCATTAGAACTCTAGAGTAGGCAAATAGTGATGAAGATGGCTAACTACATTGGGAGTTTCATTTATTTTGATGGTATGTCCTTGGTAAACTTTGATAAGAATTTTTTTGTGGTTGTTCGTGGATATGGATATGGAAAGGGGTCTTCCTGTAGAAATCGAGATAGTTTTTGGGGATGCCTCTTTAACACAACACCTAGAATTTTGGAAAGTCTCATTCAGATGCTTGTTATGCCACAATACGGGCCATCTCAAGGTGGCATGTATATTATTGGGGTCAAGGTCCTTATCAAACCTAATTAGGGGTAAAGGATAGGTTCTCTCCCAATTGTAATCTCTATGCTTCTAAACGTAGCCTTATGAGGGATGTTGCTAATGTTGCTTCACAAGAAAAACACCCCTGGTTGGACACCGTCGTGTTGTAGTTCTTTTGTAGGCTTTATGATGGAAACTAGTAGGATGAGCCTAGGGGGTACCCTGTAATGGTTTTGGTTTTATGGTGGGAAATGATGAGGGTATCCTTGAGGTGGTGAATGTTGAGCACTAACTTGTTATTAAAGAATCATCTTAAACGTCTACACATTAAATTGTCAACCTCAAATTTTGTCATTTTATTGCGAGGTTGTCTGCATAGTTGGTGCAAGGGTAGTGTTGAGATTATCTTGATTTAGGTAAAACTAATAAGAAGAAAAGATTGAGAAATTAGAGGAACAACAAAATATTTACTGAAAGAACACTTGCTTTCTACCTCTAAACTACAATCAAACTAATAACAAAAATAAATTGTTAAGTTTCCATCTGGAAATCATACAGCAATTCAAGTTGTTTCCTAGGGAACGATAACTGTGATAAAGGAATTGAACTGCATCTATAAAAAAAAATGCTAATTATTTGAAGCTAACAATTCATAATTGTTGAGGAAAATAATGACACAAGATAATGTTGTAAAGGAAATCTTGTTTAACACTATTCACTGCAATTGCTTGTAAATAGTAATAGTAAAGCTAGAAAGGAATGATTTAATATAAGAAATGATTAATCATTCAAAAGTTGAAAGTAAGATGTAATAATAATATAGAGGAAGACTGTATTGATCCCAAGACTGGGCCTGGTCCCATGGTCACTGGAATTTAACCGCCTTGTAGTTAATCAATGCACTAGATTAAAATTGAATTGTTGAAATTTCCATTAACATGTAACAGTAATTTATAAGAGAATTCTGTAAAAACTCAAGACAATCTATTTCTCTAGTATCGTTGTACAATTAATAGGGATAATTAACTACCTTACTAGAGTTTAATCCTAATTTTGTATTACAAAATAATCCTAAATTCAGAATGGTAAAGCTATCATAAGAATTGAGATATTCTTAGGATACTTAATTCAAGTTGTGAAATCTGCAACGTCTTCCTTAGACTCTTTTCAACTGTCTCATGCATATAAGACATTGATCCATGGTCAGTAGGTCACAAAATATACCGAGAGATTTACTCATGGCTCAACCTTCCTCAACTATTCAAGGAACAACAATCAACATCGAATATTTCTTGTTCAAATATCGACCCAAATCGTGAGTTAATGATATCTTTAGGATTCTACTCAATTCACTAATGAGGTAAAATAAAAATAAAAAACAATTATTAACTCCTTTCTAGAACTCTTTAGCATTCAAATTATTATAATCTATGATCGAAAGGTTAAAAAAGCTAACTATAAACTAAGGAAATAAGGTGAATAATTATACCAATTCCAAGGGCCAACATCACCCCAAAGCTTACCTTTTTTGCGTGACTTCATGCAAAGAGATGGTTGACATGAAGTAAGGTTAAGGAGTAAGCCAGGTAAGGATGCTCTTCTTTGTGTTTGAATGCATTCCTACTTCTGACATCTTGGAATGCTACAAATTTATGTGCTTCTGTTAGCTCATACTCAACTTTATAGTCATTCAAAGGGTACGAAATTATGGGGCATATGTACCTACATCCAATCCAGTTGGTGCCTTCTTCTAGGACCAAATGAACATAATCCCGTACCCTACTTATTGCAGCTTGGAAATTGCTAAAAATGAAGAGTTCTCAATTCTTAATTTCATTAGATGACATTTTTTATCTCTGTTTATCAGCTCGTAAAACTTTCACTCTAATATCCCCAAGATATTCCAACCCTAAATGTAAGACATTGTTATGGATAGATGCCAAGGGAGTAATAACGCCAAGATGTTGCATAACCATCTTACGTTTAACAAGTGTACACAGAGGGCTTTTTGGCTTTCCTCACCAAAAGGTCAAGGCCATTCTCTCTTCGTTGGAAGGTGTTATAAGCTTTGCACCAATTTATTTGATTTCAGAACAAATGAAATGAATGCTTGAAATTATACATCTCGAATGAAAGGAATGGGGTTTTTGTCTATTTGTTTCTCCAAAAAGAAATTGTGCATATACAATTCACATAAAAAATTGTTTGTGTTATCATCCTATTGATGGAAAGAATTAACAAAATTAGAAACATTTTTTAATTGATAAGGCTAGTTGGACCGGACAACCTTGATTTTGAGAAAAATATATCGTTTCAATAAAAACAGAGCATAGTTTTTGGTTGGACATCAACAGGATAGGGCATCAGAGTAGATAGAACAAATTTCCTTTGTCTGTTCAAGGGTTTTCTCAAGCTAGTCTTTTACAGTTTTCACCCTCTTTTATGTTTCTATTAATTTAGTGTAGGTTTCGTCTTCAGTGATCATTAATGCTTTGAATTTCTGTAGTAGTTCCCGATGTTCCTTTTGGGGCACCACCTCTCTTTGATATCGCATCAAATTGTCTTGTTGTTCTTCCATCTTCTTTTTTAAAACCCAAATGTTGGCATCTACAGTTAGGGTAGTGTAAGGAGGTATAGGCTCCTTTCGTGTTCTTCTATCAATAAAAACAAATAACTATATTTGACTACTCACCTCAATAATCGTCATGTTAATGCTTAATACATTAAATGGGTTAGTCTGTGTTCCTGTGGTAACAACAAGAGTTTCTTTTGTCTGAGTCCCTATGGAGACAACTTAGTTTTTGGTTTGAGTCTTAACTGTTCAGGTTTCTTTCTTTTCTTTGTGGTACCTCTGAGCCTTATTTTTTCTTAACCACTTCATAAGCTACTGCACTTTTCTTTACAGTTTCTTATTTTCTCTTTTTAGCAACTCTGCTTCGGGACTAATTTCACTTCTTCCTTCCCCAACAAGATTTTTGGTCTGGAGGGCCAAAGAAGAGGGAGAAGTAGTGATAACCTCATGTCTTTCAATCACTACTTCCTTGGTTGAGGTAGTAGTTACAGGTTCTGTAAAGTCGTCATCAGACTATGGATACTTCTTATTTCTGTTTTTAGCAACTCTGCTTCGTCACTTATTTCCATTCTACTTTTTCCAACAAGATTTTTGGTCTGGAGGACCGAAGAAGAGGGAGAAGTAGTGATAGCCTCGGGCCTTTTAGTCACTACTTCCTTGGCTGAGGTAGTAGTTACAGGTTCTGTAAAGCCGTCATCAGACTAGGGCATACTAGAAAAATAAAAATTAATCCCCTATAAAAATTAATTGGGATGACATAATTTTGTCACCATGATATCACAAAAGTGCTTCAAAATCGAAATAATTTCACAGAAAAAAATGGTTACAACTAAGAAAATAACAACCATAGGGAACAATAGTTGTGATTTAAGGGAACAACAACCCTTTCCAAAGGGAACAACAACTGTGTCCAAAGGGAACAACAGCTGCGACCAAAGGGACAACACTTGTGACAAAAGGGAACAATGAATGAAACTAAGGGAACAATAGTGAAGGAACAACTATTGTGAACAAAGGAATAACAACTGTGACAAAAGGGAACAACTAGTTGTGATCAAAGGGAACAACGGTTGCAACTAAGGTAACAACTATGAAGGAACAACAACTGCAACCAAAGGAATAACAATTGTGATAAAAGGGAACAGGAAGTTGTGATTAAAGGGAACAATCGCTGCAAGTAAGGGAACAATAGTGAAGGAACAACAGTTGTGTCCAAAAGAATAACAACTGTGATAAAAGGAATAACAAACCTTTCCCCTT
>APFE030925600.1:199326-221353 GCA_000404065.3 Pinus taeda | reverse complement strand
TTTTATTATTATTATTATTATTATTATTATTATTTTATGAAACATAAATTTCATGAAATTATATACATTATATACATTTTGAGTTTGGATATTTCTTCATGAAAGTCATCTTCCTCTAAAGCATCCCAAAAATTATCATTTTCATAAGCCAATGGAAGTCTATAGTCATTACTATTTTCATCTTCATCACTATTTGATAAACCATCACTATCTTCATGAGTATAGTAACTCTTTTTACTTACACTTTGTTTTCTATTCCATTTTTTAGATTATTTCCCTTTATCATATTTATCTTTATGCGGGCATTTGGCAGCATAATGACTGACTCTACCACAAGCAAAACATTTGAAGGGTAGTTTACCTCTTAATCTTTCGGAACCCCGTTGAAGATTCTTGACAAAGTTTACTTCATCTTCTTCTTCTTAAATATGTCCTGGTTCATTGAGTTCTTCCTTTCCTTTTGCTGAAGCTTTAAATGCGGCTTCTCTCATATCTGATGGGCCTACTTTTCTCATCTCAAAGGCAGTTAAGATTCCGTGAAGCTATGTCATAGTGATACTCTGTCGATCTTGTTTTTCTTCTATGGTAGATACTTTTGATTCAAATTTAGCATACAAGGATCTTAAAACTTTCTTAAACAAGGTAACTTCCTTTATCTCTTCACCCAGATTCTTCATAAAATTAACAACCTCATCTATAAATAAGAAGTAACTAGCTATACATTCATCATTGTGCATCTTAAGAGTTTCATATTGAATTCTAAGAGCTTAAGTTTAGCACGTTTTACCTAAGAGTCTCCTTCGTAGCTTAGAATGATTTTGTCCCATATTTATTTGGTTGATTTGAGCTGCATAACTTTGACAAACTCTGATTGTGACAGACTTCCCAATAATGTATTAACAGCCCTGACATTGGTTTCATATTGCTTTTTACCTACCTTATCTATAGGAATTGCTGATGGAAATGTATATCCTCCTTCCACGATTTCCCAGAAGTGATTGTAGATAGGTTGTGGTTCTTATCTTCCAATAAACAAAGCTGCTCCCATCAAATATTGGCAGTCTGATGGATCCCACGCTTTCTTGATTACTCATGACGATGGATATCCCTTCAAGCGATCAAGCTTCTTCTGAAGGACCTGCTTGATACCAATTGTTGAAAATAATACTGAGGGGGGGGGGCGGTGAATCAGTATTATCAGATCGATAATTTAATTTCCAAAATAGATTTGTATACGCTACCTCAGTTAAGTGAACTAGCGTGTATACGCGAGTGTACTTAAAGCAACTAGCGTATATGTAGAGAACTTTTGATTTACCCAATTTATCATGTATTGAACTTAAACCAGTATATCGAGATTTATTAGATAGTGCAGTAGAAGCAGAATAAATCATCACACATAAGCAACACACATGAACACCAAGATATAAGGTGGAAACCCAATGTGGGTGAAACCCACCTGCTGCTGTCGTCTGTCTTCTTTTAATAATAAGAAAATCTATTTACAATCTTGTACTAGTGCAGACTTGTACCAGTACACAGGCTTCTACCTGTAGAAGGTTACAACCTTCTCTCGTTCTCCAGCTTCTACTGGAAGGGAGCTACAACCCCCTTAAATCTTGTACTGGCCGATATGTTTACTAGTGCATAGGTGGGAACCTACAGAAGGCTACAACCTTCTTTCTTCCTCCAAGGACCACGTTTCATAAATTTTCATACTAGATCCATCAACAACATCATAACTGCAATTCAATAATCAAATACATCTGCATCAACCAATCACTGAGACTCAATCATCACTTTCTAAATAAACCACAACCAAATCAGTCAATCACCTTGACAACCCATAGTTAAATCATAATCTATCTAATCAATCAGAATATTGTCACCAGAACCAAAACCCAGAACTCTGCAACAACAAATAGAAACAACTGAAACATACTTTATAAGGTATATGCTACTTCCATGTGTCAAACCTATGTGTATGCACGCTTTTCTCAAAGCCAACTGGCGTGTACATCTACAAATATTAATTCATAATTCTGCAGTTATTCTAGACTTCAGTTATACCTAGATCATAATATTTATAGAATGACACATGCGTCAGTATTCAGATCTAGACTATACATGATCAAACCACATGATGATAATTCATTTCAAGCCTTAAGATCTCGATCCATCATTAGATATTATCCTTCATCAACCGCTAAGGTTCATCCTTGGTTCAGATCAAATGCAACACATTAAGCCAATAACCTGCATACTAGATCTCAGACTTCATCAGATATTCGATACATGCACACCTGGCCTAATGATCTTCTCCTCCTTTTATAGTTTTAGGTCTTTCTCAATACCATGGACCAAAACCACTTAGGACCAATACCTTGGACCAAATACCTAGGGTCAATACCTCGAACCAGATACCTTAGACCAATACCATGGATCAAAATACCATGGGCCAAATGCCTCAGACCAAAAACTTAGGTTTCCAAGGTATACACGTTTTTCCTTCTATGAAAGTGCGTGTGTACATATACGCTAATTGTGGTCAGTGAACCTGCATGTATACACCGTTGGCACGTGTGGATAGCAGATGTTGCTATGGGCATATGTCATTATGCATTCATTCAATATATATTCATTACGTTAGCCAGATAAGCATAGTTTATAGATGTCATTACGCTCTGAATCCAGTCATGATGCGCAAGTAGGCTCGACATAAGCTAGTTACTATTTAGAGGGGCACCCAATAAGTAAAATGAAAGTGAACTCTCGTTTGTCAAGGTGAACTTGTGTATACCTCTCTTTCTTCATTATGTGTAGTCTGATCTATAATTATTTTCTCTTAACCTACTGTACTGTGATATTTCATCTGAGTGAGTTGCCATCAAGGAAAACACCTGTATCATAATGCCAACAATATCATTTCAACTCCCTTTGACTACAAGGCTTCATTTTATTATTTTTCTTTGTCATTTCCTTTCTATATGGCACCGATTTTCCTTTCTCTATGGCATTGGTTTCTTCATTTTCTACCTTGGGTGAGAAGAAAGAGGGTCTCAGAGTGACACTTTATTCTTTCTCTTTGTCGTTTCCCTTCTCTATGGCACTGGTTTCTTCATTCTCTGCCTTGGATGAGGAGAAAGAGGGTCTTAGGGTGACACCAAATTTTTGGTTGACAAAGCTTTGGCAACCCCCAAGGTCCCTCCTCCTTGTTCTAAGGCTTCTTGGAACAAAACCTTTTCGGACTTGAAACCTTTGATTCTTGGAGTTGAGAAACCATTGTTATGGGTAAAATTTAGCACATCTCCCTGTCCAAATCCCAAATTATTTCTTGGGTCACCATCCACGAGATTTATTGTTGGGTTATTGTCCCATGTTCATCCTACTTATGACTAATTGGATTCATTTTCACAGTTGCCTTGGTATGTAGCTTTTGTCGCATTTTTTCTTACCCACATTTTCTCGTTGATCCTTTTATTGTATGATTTGGAGTTAAGTGGGTTTTTATGATTTTATGGGCCCCTCTCAGCTCCCTTATTTCTAGGGTGTTTTTATCATTTCAACTCCCTTTGAACATAAGGCTTCACTTTATTCTTTCTCTTTATCGTTTCCCTTCTCTATGGCATTTGTTTCTTCATTCTTTGCCTTGGGTGAGGAGAAAGAGGGTCTCTGAGTGACACCAAATTTGTGGCTGACAAATCCTTGGGAATGCCCAAGGTCCCTCCTCCTTGTTTTAGGGATTCTTGGAACAAAACTTCTTTGGACTTGAAAACTTTGACTCTTGGAGTTGAGAAACCATTATTGTCTCTGGGAGGTGATGTTTATATCATTATAATTTTGAGTTTATATGTGCATGCTCTTATGGGTAAATTTTAGTACATCTCCTTGTCTAGATCCCAAATCCTTTCTTGGGTCACCATCCACAAGAGCTATTGTTGGGTTATTTTCCCACCTTCAGCCTACTTATGAATAATTGGATTCATTTTCACAGTTTCCCTAGTATGTAGCTTTTGTCGTGTTTTATTTTAAGCACATTGTCTCGTTGAACTCTTTATGGTATGTTTTGGAGTTAAGTGGGTTTTTAGGATTTTATGGGGCCCTCTCATCAACCTTATTTCTAGGGTGTTTTTATCTTTTCAACTCCCTTTGACCACAAGGCTTCATTTTATTCTTTCTCTTTGTCGTTTCCCTTATCTATAGCACCGGTTTCTTCGTTCTTTGCCTTGGGTGAGGAGAAAGAGGGTCTCGTAGTGACACCAAATTTGTGGCTAACAAAGCCTTGGGAATTTCCAAGGTCCCTCCTCCTTGTTCTAGGGCTTCTTGGAACAAAACTTCTTTGGACTTGAAACCTTTGATTCTTGGAGTTGAGAAACCATTGTTATGTCTGGGAGGTGATCATGATACCATCATGGTTTTGATTTTATATGTGCATCCTCTTATGGGTAAATTTTAGTACATCTCCTTGTCCAGACCCATCCACAAGAGTTACTGTTGGGTTATTGTCCCACCTTCAACTTTCTTATGAATAATTAGATTCATTTTCACTTTATGGATTAAAGAAACCTTCTCACTATTTTGTAGCAGGGTTGGGTTATTGGTAAGTATTTTTATGGTTACAATGGTGGAAAGCAGGGATTAACCCTCTTACTGATAAACCCAATTCAAGCTATCTGTGGGTAAAAATAGTGGGTTTTCCATTAGAACTCTAGACTAGGCAGATAGTGATGAAGATGGCTAACTACATTGGGAGTTTCATTTATTTTGATGGTATGTCCTTGGTAAACTTTGATAAGAATTTTTTTGTGGTTGTTCGTGGATATGAATATGGAAAGGGGTATTCCTGTAGAAATCGAGATAGTTTTTGGGGATGCCTCTTTAACACAACACCTAGAATTTTGGAAAGTCTCATTCAGATGCTTGTTATGCCACAATACGGGCCATCTCAAGGTGGCATGTATATTATTGGGGTCAAGGTCCTTATCAAACCTAATTAGTGGTAAAGGCTAGGTTCTCTCCCAATTGTAATATCTATGCTTCTGAAAATGTAGCCTTATGAGGGATATTGCTAATGTTGCTTCACAGGAAAAACACCCTTGGTTGGGCACCATCGTGGTGTAGTTCTTTTGTAGGGTTTATGATGGAAACTAGTAGGATGAGCCTAGGGGGTACCCTGTAATGGTTTTGGTTTTATGGTTGGTAACAATGAGGGTGTCCTTGAGGTGGTGAATGTTGAGCACTAAGTTGTTATTAAAGAATCATCTTAAACGTCTACACATTAAATTGTCAACCTCAAATTTTGTCATTTTATTGCGAGGTTGTCCGCATCGTTGGTGCAAGGGTAGTGTTGAGATTATCTTGATTTAGGTAAAACTAATAAGAAGAAAAGATTGAGAAATTAAAGGAACAACAAAATATTTACTGAAAGAACACTTGCTTTCTACCTCTAAACTACAATCAAACTAATAACAAAAATAAATTGTTAAGTTTCCATTTGGAAATCATACAACAATTCAAGCTGTTTCCTAGGGAACGATAACTGTGATAAAGGAATTGAACTGCATCTATCAGAAGAAAAAAAACGCTAATTATTTGAAGCTAACAATTCATAATTTTCACGGAAAATAATGACACAAGATAATGTTGTAAAGGAAACCTTGTTTAACACTATTCAGTGGAATTGCTTCTAAATAGTAATAGTAAATCTAGAAAGGAATAATTTAATATAAGAAATGATTAATCATTCAAAAGTTGAAACTAAGATGTAATAATAATATAGAGGAAGACTGTATTGATCCCAAGACTAGGCTCAGTCCCATGGTCATTGGAATTTAACCACCTTGTAGTTAACTCAATGCACTAGATTAAAATTGAATTGTTGAAATTTCCATTAACTTGGAACAATGATTTATAAGAGAATTCTGTAAAAACTCAAGACAATTTATTTCTCCAGTATCGTAAAGCTATCATGAGAATTGAGATATTCTTAGGATACTTAATTCAAGTTGTGAAATCTGCAACGTCTTCCTTAGAATAGCAGGTCATGATCCTCTTTTCAACTGTCTCATGCATATAAGACATTGATCCACGGTCAGCAGGTCACAAAATATACCGAGAGATTTACTCATGGCTCGACCTTCCTCAACTATTCAAGGAACAACAATCAACATCGAATATTTCTTGTTCAAATATTGACCCAAATCATGCGTTAATGACATCTTTAGGATTCTAATCAATTCACTAATGAGGTAAAAAAAAAAAAAAAATTAATTATTAACTCCTTTCTAGAACTCTTTAGCATTCAAATTATTATAATCTATGATCGAAAGGTTAAAAAGGCTAACTATAAACTAAGGAAATAAGGTGAATAATTATACCAATTCCAAGGGCCAACATCACCCCAAAGCTTACCTTTTTTGCGTGACTTCATGCAAAGAGATGGTTGACATGAAGTAAGGTTAAGGAGTAAGCCAGGTAAGGATGCTCTTCTTTGTGTTTGAATGCATTCCTACTTCTGACATCCTGGAATGCTACAAATTTATGTGCTTTCGTTAGCTCATACTCAACTTTATAGTCATTCAAAGGGTACAAAATTATGGGGCATATGTACCTACATCCAAGCCAGTTGGTGCCTTCTTCTAGGACCAAATGAACATAATCCCGTACCTTGCTTATTGCAGCTTGGAAATTCCTAAAAATGAAGAGTTCTCAATTCTTAATTTCATTAGATGACATTTTTCATCTCCGTTTAGCACCTCGTAAAACTTTCACTCTAATATCCCCAAGATATTCCAACCCTAAATATGATACATTGTTATGGATAGATGCATGGGCAGTAGTAACGCCAAGATGTTGCATAAGCATCTTACATTTAACAAGTGTACACAGAGGGATTTTTGGCTTTCCTCACCCAAAGGTCAAGGCCATTCTCTCTTCGTTGGAAGGTGTTATAAGCTTTGGACCACTTTATTTGATTTCAGAAAAAACGAAATGAATGTTTGAAATTATACATCTCCAATGAAAGGAATGGGGTTTTTGTCTATTTGTTTCTCCAAAAAGAAATTGTGCATATACAATTCACATAAAAAATTGTCTGTGTTATCATCCTATTGATGGAAAGAATTAACAAAATTAGAAACATTTTTTAATTGATAAGGCTAGCTGGACTGGACAACCTTGATTTTGAGAAAAATATATCGTTTTAATAAAAACAGAGCATAGTTTTTGGTTGGACATCAACAGGATAGGGCACCAGAGTAGATAGAACAAATTTGCTTTGTCTGTTCAAGGGTTTTCTCAAGCTAGTCTTTTACAGTTTTCACCCTCTTTTATGTTTCTCTTAATTTAGTGTAGGTTTCGTCTTCATTGATCATTAATGCTTTGAATTTCTGTAGTAGTTCCCTATGTTCCTTTTGGGGCACCACCTCTCTTTGATATCGCATCAAATTGTCTTGTTGTTCTTCCATCTTCTTTTTTAAAACCCAAATGTTGGCATCTACAATTAGGGTAGTGTAAGGAGGTACAAATAACTATATTTGACTACTCACCTCAATAATCGTCATGTTAATGCTTAATACATTAAATGGGTCAGTCTGTGTTCCTGTGGTAACAACAAGAGTTTCTTTTGTGTGAGTCCCTATGGAGACAACGTAGTTTTTGGTTTGAGTCTCAACTGTTCAGGTTTCTTTCTTTTCTTTGTGGTACCTCTAAGCCTTATTTTTTCTTAACCACTTCATAAGCTACTGCACTTTTCTTTACAGTTTCTTATTTTCTCTTTTTAGCAACTCTGCTTCGGGACTAATTTCCCTTCTTCTTTTCCCAACAAGATTTTTGGTCTGGAGGACCGAAGAAGAGGGAGAAGTAGTGATAACTTCGTGCCTTTCAGTCCCTACTTCATTGGTTGAGGTAGTAGTTACAGGTTCTGTAAAGTCGTCATCAGACTATGGATACTTCTTATTTCTATTTTTAGCAACTCTGCTTCGTCACTTATTTCCGTTCTTCGTTTTCCAACAATATTTTTGGTCAGAGGACTGAAGAAGAGGGAGAAGTAGTGATAACCTCATGCCTTTTAGTCACTACTTCCTTGGCTAAGGTTGTAGTTACAGGTTCTGTAAAGTCATCATTAGACTAGGGCATACTAGAAAAATAAAAATTAATCCCCTATCCCACAGGAGATTGTAGAGTTGTTTCTTCCAAGGAAGAACATGGGTCCATGATGGTTACAATGGAGTTTAAAGAATGCTCTTGAAGAGGGGTATCTTCAGGGTCTCCCGAGTACTCCAAAATGATAGTAGTTGTTGAATTAGAAGGAGAAACAAGATAATTGAGCAGCAGAGTTTGTTCTGGTGGATTTTCCAAACAACTCGTGACTTCCTTGAAATTTATAGAACTTAAAAGGGTTCCTAGTCCTTTCAATACTTGGTCTATTTATATTTCATGTGTTTGCGGGGAGCCTTCTTGGTGAGTTTCTTGTATGTCAAGAAGTCTCTGGGATTCACTTTCTTCCATTAGTCTTACAATAGGATCCGTGGGACTCACTGTCTTGGCTAGTAAAGAGACCATATGGGAAGCCACTCCCTTTTCTACCCTAGTTAGATATTGAGGAGCTAAGGTCTAGGCTTATTCCTATGTAGTTTCTTCCCCTTCCACGTTTGCTTCCTCACACTCTACTGGTTGCTCAGGTTTTTTAATAGGTATTCCAATTTCTAGTGGGACCTCAAAGTTTCCCACAAATTCTTCCCAACTTAGTTGCACTCGGCTCAGTTATTTGACAACTATTATTTTTATGAGACTATGGTGGCTTACCACTGAAGCTTGGTCTTTGGAATTATTAAATCTTATAGTAGTCTCATGCATAAGTGAATTAAAAAAGTAAGGTAATTTTACAATTACCTTTTGCTTTAGTGCTGCCATCAACTTTAAGTGTTGAGGTATGACCATGTCATATCGACTGTCACGGTGATATATCTTTGCACAAATCCTACTAGTTCCTTCCAGGGTTCTCCTACCAGTTCCTTCCAAGGTTCTAGAAATTAAGTAGGGTTATGCCTATTACTTTTCCTAATCAATTCTTCTTTGGGGTCTGTGAACAAAAATGTTGTGCTCTGTAATGAAGTATGTTTGTCAACTCACTTTTCACCTTCCATAGGAAGGCCTGTGACTTTTGACATGATTGATTCATTGACCTATCTCGATTGTTTCTCAAGAATTTATTTGGAGTGCATTCAACAAAGTTTAGCAGGTAACAAGTGCAATGAGTAACAATGTTCAACAATTACAAGTAACAAAAGAGTTCAATGAATACAAGAGTTAACACATATAAAAAATAGTTATTGTGATGGTTTAAATGTCTTATCATATGTGTGGTTCTTCACCCCCCTAATGGAATTAAAGGTTGATCATGACCTTAAATCATGTGGTGGAAAACAGACATAATTAACCAGATAGAAACAAATTAAATGCCATAATGGATGCCCGTCAAAACATGAAAAAAGCAATGGAGACATGTGACGTGATTATATGGTGAATTGAATGCCAAGATGAGATGACATGATTAAATATTTGTGAGAATCAAAGCATGGGGATAGAATTAAAGCTCCAATCATGGCTAAGATAGATTCACACCAAAATATTATCAAAAGAAAGAAGTTAAAGATAGATTTGGCAACTTTTTAGAATTGCATCCCTGATATATGAAATTTAGAATAAATGATTGTTCACACATGCTCAACATTCCCACCTTTTTTATGTAATAAATTTCCATAATGGTCTAATGATCCTCCTTTATTATTGGAAAGGGAAGACAAGAAAACAAAGTTTTTATAAGGTGATTTCAGATATACTCCAATACCACATGCTGCCAACAGACGTCCATAGCCTCAACATGGTTTTTTTTGTCCTTGTTGATATATCAACATCCTATTTGACTAAAAAGGATTAATAAATAGCCTCGATGGGGTTTTTTCCCTCCTTGTTGATATATCAGTATCCTATTTGACTAAAAATGATTAATAAATTAACTTTCTTATTATCAACAAAAGGCCATTATTCTAGCATGGTGACAAGCTATTAACAATGTCATTCACTAGATCTTAATGAGACGAACAAACCAACTTGTGAAGTGACCTGATGTGAAGGCCATTACCTTGGCTTGGTGACTAGAATGGTAATGTCACCTTATTAAGTCTTATGATCATGGTAGGTCAGATCATGATGTGACCTCCTATCCTTTTGGTACAACTGTATTCTTTAATTTGATTTATTAGTAGTTTTCCCATTTTTTTATGATAAGAGATTAGTGAATGGGGTGGCTCATTAACTCTTTAATATTTAGGGATGGCGTAAAAAGTATTGTAATATTTATCTTTTTAGTTTGCTATTTTCTTCCCAAAATTGTATTTGAAGGAGATCACAGGACTATAAGGAAGAAAAAATAAAAACCTCCTTTGGTGGTAATTGAAGAGATATATTATGAGCAATTTATGTATTTACAATATCAGGATTGTTAAATTTTGATGAAGTTGAGAAGTCAAGTAAAATATTCTCTTATGGTAATAATTGGGATGACATAATTTTGTCACCATGATATCACAAAAGTGCTTCAAAATCGAAATAATTTCACAGAAAAAATGGTTACAACTAAGAAAATAACAACCATAAGGGAACAATAGTTGTGACTTAAGGGAACAACAACCCTGTCCAAAGGGAACAACAACCGTGTCCAAAGGGAACAACAGTTGCGACCAAAGGGACAACACTTGTGACAAAAGGGAACAACGAATGAAACTAAGGGAACAATAGTGAAGGAACAACTATTGTGACCAAAGGAACAACAACTGTGACAAAAGGGAACAGATAGTTGTGATAAAAGGGAACAACGGTCGCAACTAAGGTAACAACTATGAAGGAGCAACAACTGCAACCAAAGGAATAACAATTGTGATAAAAGGGAACATGAAGTTGTGATTAAAGGGAACAATCGTTGCAAGTAAGGGAACAATATTCAAGGAACAACAGTTGTGTCCAAAAGAACAACAACTGTGATAAAAGGAATAACAAACCTTTCCCCTTATTTTATTATTATTATTATTATTATTTTATGAAACATAAATTTCATGAAAATAGTTTTTGGGGATGCATCTTTAACACAACACCTAGAATTTGTGAAAGTCTCATTCAGATGCTTGTTATGCCACAATACGGGCCATCTCAAGGTAGCATGTATATTATTGGGGTCAAGGTCCTTATCAAACCTAATTAGGGGTAAAGGCTAGGTTCTCTCCCAATTGTAATCTCTATGCTTCTGAACGTAGCCTTATGAGGGATGTTGCTAATGTTGCTTCACACGAAAAACACCCTTGGTTGGACACCATCGTGGTGTAGTTCTTTTGTAGGGTTTATGATGGAAACTAGTAGGATGAGCCTAGGGGGTACCCTATAATGGTTTTGGTTTTATGGTTGGTAACAATGAGGGTGTCCTTGAGGTGGTGAATGTTGAGCACTAAGTTGTTATTAAAGAATCATCTTAAACATCTACACATTAAATTGTCAACCTCAAATTTTGTCATTTTATTGCGAGGTTGTTCGCATAGTTGGTGCAAGGGTAGTGTTGAGATTATCTTGATTTAGGTAAAACTAATAAGAAGAAAAGATTGAGAAATTAAATGAACAACAAAATATTTACTGAAAGAACACTTGCTTTCTACCTCTAAACTAGAATCAAACTAATAACAAAAATAAATTGTTAACTTTCCATTTGGAAATCATACAACAATTCAAGTTGTTTCCTATGGAACGATAACTATGATAAAGGAACTGAACTGCATCTATCAGAAAAAACGCTAATTATTTGAAGCTAACAATTCATAATTGTCGCGGAAAATAATGACACAAGATAATGTTGTAAAGGAAATCTTGTTTAACACTATTCACTACAATTGCTTGTAAATAGTAATAGTAAATCTAGAAAGGAATGATTTAATATAAGAAACGATTAATCATTCAAAAGTTGAAAGTAAGATGTAATAATAATATAGAGGAAGACTGTATTGATCCCAAGACTGCGCCCGGTCCCATGGTCATTGGAATTTAACTGCCTTGTAGTTAACTCAATGCACTAGATTAAAATTGAATTGTTGAAATTTTCATTAACATGCAACAATAATTTATAAGAGAATTTTGTAAAAACTCAAGACAATCTATTTCTCCAGTATCATTGTACAATTAATAGGGATAATTAACTACCTTACTAGAGTTTAATCCCAATTTTGTATTACAAAATAATCCTAAATTCAGAATGGTAAAGCTATCATAAGAATTGAGATATTCTTAGGATACTTAATTCAAGTTGTGAAATCTGCAACGTCTTCCTTAGAATAGCAGGTCATGATCCTCTTTTCAATTGTCTCATGCATATAAGACATTTATCCATGGTCAGCAGGTCACAAAATATACCGAGAGATTTACTCATGGCTCGACCTTCCTCAACTATTCAAGGAACAACAATCAACATCGAATATTTCTTGTTCAAATATCGACCCAAATCGTGAGTTAATGACATCTTTAGGATTCTAATCAATTCACTAATGAGGTAAAATAAAAATAAAAACAATTATTAACTCCTTTCTTGAACTCTTTAGCATTCAAATTATTATAATCTATGATCGAAAGGTTAAAAAGGCTAACTATAAACTAAGGAAATAAGGTGAATAATTATACCAATTCCAAGGGCCAACATCACCCCAAAGCTTACCTTTTTTGCGTGACTTCATGCAAGGAGATGGTTGACATGAAGTAAGGTTAAGGAGTAAGCCAGGTAAGGATGCTCTTCTTTGTGTTTGAATGCATTCCTACTTCTCACATCCTGGAATGCTACAAATTTATGTGCTTTCGTTAGCTCATACTCAACTTTATAGTCATTCAAAGGGTACGAAATTATGGGGCATATGTACCTACATCCAAGCCAGTTGGTGCCTTCTTCTAGGACCAAATGAACATAATCCAGTACCCTGCTTATTGCAGCTTGGAAATTCCTAAAAATGAAGAGTTCTCAATTCTTAATTTCATTAGATGACATTTTTCATCTCTGTTTAGCAGCTCGTAAAACTTTCACTCTAATATCCCCAAGATATTCCAACCCTAACTGTAAGACATTGTTATGGATAGATGCCAAGGCAGTAATAACACCAAGATGTTGCATAAGCATCTTACGTTTAACAAGTGTACACAGAGGGCTTTTTGGCTTTCCTCACCCAAAGGTCAAGGCCATTCTCTCTTCGTTGGAAGGTGTTATAAGCTTTGGACCACTTTATTTGATTTCAGAAAAAATGAAATGAATGCTTGAAATTATACATCTCGAATGAAAGGAATGGGGTTTTTGTCTATTTGTTTCTCCAAAAAGAAATTGTGCATATACAATTCACATAAAAAATTGTTTGTGTTATCATCCTATTAATGGAAAGAATTAACAAAATCAGAAACATTTTTTGATTGATAAGGCTAGCTGGACCGGACAACCTTGATTTTGAGAAAAATATATCGTTATATAAAAACAGAGCACAGTTTTTGGTTGGAAATCAACAGGATAGGGCATCAGAGTATATAGAACAAATTTTCTTTGTCTGTTCAAGGGTTTTCTCAAGCTGGTCTTTTACAGTTTTCACCCTCTTTTATGTTTCTATTAATTTAGTGTAGGTTTCGTCTTCAGTGATCACTAATGCTTTGAATTTCTGTAGTAGTTCCCGATGTTCCTTTTGGGGCACCACGTCTCTTTGATATCGCATCAAATTGTCTTATTGTTGTTCCATCTTCTTTTTAAAAACCCAAATGTTGGCATCTAGAATTAGGGTAGTGTAAGGAGGTACAGGCTCCTTTCGTGTTCTTCTATCAATAAAAACAAATAACTATATTTGACTACTCACCTCAATAATCGTCATGTTAATGCTTAATACATTAAATGGGTCAGTCTGTGTTCTTATGGTAACAACAAGAGTTTCTTTTGTCTGAGTCCCTATGGAGACAACGTAGTTTTTGGTTTGAGTCTCAACTGTTCAGGTTTCTTTCTTTTCTTTGTGGTACCCCTGAGCCTTATTTTTTCTTAAACACTTCATAAGCTACTGCACTTTTCTTTACAGTTTCTTATTTGCTCTTTTTAGCAACTCTGCTTCGGGACTAATTTCCCTTCCTCTTTTCCCAACAAGATTTTTGGTCTGGAGGACCGAAGAAGAGGGAGAAGTAGTGATAACCTCGTGCCTTTCAGTCACTACTTCCTTGGTTGAGGTAGTAGTTACAGGTTCTGTAAAGTCATCATCAGACTATGGATACTTCTTATTTCTGTTTTTAGCAACTCTGCTTCATCCCTTATTTCCATTCTTCTTTTTCCAACAAGATTTTTGGTCTGGAGGATCGAAGAAGAGGGAGAAGTAGTGATAACCTCGTTCCTTTTAGTCACTACTTCCTTGGCTGAGGTAGTAGTTACAGGTTCTATAAAGCCATCATCAGACTAGGGCATACTAGAAAAATAAAAATTAATCCCCTATCCCACAGGAGATTGTAGAGTTGTTTCTTCCAAGGAAGAACATGGGTCCATGATGGTTACAATGGAGTTTAAAGAATGCTCTTGAAGAGGGGTACCTTCAGGGTCTCCCAAGTACTCCGGAATGATAGTAGTTGTTGAATTGGAAGGAGAAACAGGATAATTGAGCAGCAGGGTTTGTTCTGGTGGATTTTCCAAACAACCCGTGACTTCCTTGAAATTTATAGAACTTAAAAGGGTTCCTAGTCCTTTCAATACTTGGTCTATCTATATTTCATGTGCTTGGGGGGAACCTTCTTGGTGAGTTTCTTGTATGTCAAGAAGTCTTTGGGATTCACTTTCTTCCATCAGTTGTACAATAGGATCCGTGGGACTCACTGTCTTGGCTAGCAAAGAGACCATAAGGGAAGCCACTCCCTTTTCTACCCTAGTTAGATATTGAGGAGCTAAGGTCTAGGCTTGTTCCTATGTAGTTTCTTCCCCTTCCATGTTTGCTTCCTCACTCTCTACTGGTTTCTTAGGTTTTTTAATAGGTATTCCAATTTTCTGTGGGACCTCAAGGTTTCCCACAAATACTTCCCAACTTAGGTGCACTCGGCTCAGTTATTTGACAACTATTAGTTTTATGAGACTATGGTGGCTTACCACTGAAGCTTGGTCTTTGGACTTATTAAATCTTATAGTAGTCTCATGCATAAGTGAATTAAAAAAGTAAGGTAATTTTACAATTACCTTTTGCTTTAGTGCTGCCATCAACTTTAAGTGTTGAGGTATGACCATGTCATATCGACCGTCACAGGTGATATATCTTTGCACAAATCCTACTAGTTCCTTCCAGGGTTCTCCTACCAGTTCCTTCTGTTGGCTGCTCGAATTGTTTATTGATTAAACAGTCGAGTACCACATTAAATTGTCAACCGGGGAAAGTCCTTTTGTTTCAAAGGTGACCTCGTACAATATGCACTCAATTCTAAAAGCATTAAAGGTTGTAGTATAAACAAATCTACTTTCTATCAAACCCTTAATCTGTGTTACAGCAGCTATGATCTATTGCAGAAACGAAATGAAAACAATTAATAAATGATAACAAATCCGTAGAAGGAAATGATGGTTGTTTTGTAACAGAGGACCAAGACCCTGTCCTCAGAATAAGGATGTTCAGCACCTACCTCTATAACCAATTTGCCAATGCACACTGAAAATCCTAATCACCGGTGACACACTCTCACAGTGCCAATCGATTAAGGAAACAGAGTATCAACAAAAGGAAATATCGGAAGCAAGGCTAGAAATACACATAAATCACACACACACTTAACAGAAAAGAAATGGGTGAATCTTGTGAAGAAGGTGGGCCCTGTCCCTCTCACAAGATTCCCCGGAACACAGATGCTAAGTTGAAATGCTCAGAACAGTGCTTTATTCATCTGCCAAAATGTCCAATTACAATAAAGATTCAGACTCGCTCTGCACTACAATACTTCCGTTATAACTCACTAACTCTCAATTGTAGATGTCTCCTCTTTATAGAGGAGACATCTATTACAATAGATTGTCATTATTCATTCAGTTTGACCTCTTTGTACAAAAATAGGAAATCAATTCCTGTTACAGCATGTTGTTACAACAGTGCGTAAACTTTGTCATTTTTCGTTAGGCGGATCCTTCTACTGTTGCAAAACTGGTATACCTCGTCCATCTCCTTGAGATCTTTGTGCTATTCTTGGTTGTTTCGTCCTTGTTGTCGATTTGGTAAATCTCAACTTTTCCCTTGAAGTTCTCATGCTATTCCTGGTGTTCCATCATCTACGACTATGTTTTGTTGATCGTGCTGTGTCAGCATCTGCCAAGTATAGTTCTGCCAGCTTCAAACGGTTACTGCCCTGCTAGACAATTGTTGTTTCACCCATTGCAAAATGAGGTTTTACCCGCTTTAGTCAGTTGTTGTTTCTGGTGTTGCAGCAACTGCACAGTTGTTGTTTCTGGTGTTGCAGCAACTATGAATTATAATTCTGCGGACTTTGGACAGTTCCAACAATTGTCAGCGACTTAGTCAACTTCCAAAGATTAATTATAAAGATAACATGAATATGTGTTGAATAATTAAACATATATCAATGAGGAGAGTTACTTCATACCTTGGAATAATGAGGTCAATATGTTATCAAAGGTTTCAACTTATGGGCTAAAGGGGGTAATATCATGACAAAATATAAGGTCAAAAATAGACAATATGGAGTCCTAACATCCCCCCCAACTGAAAGGGTTGCATGTCCTCATGCAACGTTTGCTCTGAATCTGAGTCGGAATACTGGGATGAACAATGTAAGTTTCTGATACAGTAGCTAAAGAAGGTGCTATCAGACCTTCTTCTGAATCCATAGACACTCTGTAATTGCTGCCATACTGCCACCTCCTCCTTTTTGGTCAGTTTGTAATGAGCCTTATATCGCTGACCAGGTAACGACAAGAGAGGGAAACGAAAACGGTAACCAATCCACCTTTCAGCACACTATTCCATACATTTGACATAATAAGGTATGCGTGAAATTGCTACCTGAAGATTGAGGGGATTGTAAGGATGATATTCCTGTCTCTCTTTGGGACAATGTTCTCAAAATAAATTATTTGCTTCGATGGCCAACGCCCCTTTTTTTTTTACATAATGTTGGCAGTCCTGCAAGACTGCTGCCTGTAGTTTCCTCATGTAATCAACCATCTCTGGATTACTCAGATTTTTTCGATGTTGTGCAATGAAGGTGGCTGCATTCTGTGGTTCATTTCGAATCCAGAGAAGGTAGTTCTGCTCATTATGTGTTGCTGACATATAGGCATTTTTCCAAGTAAGTTGATTGGGTAGAAAAGAGATGAAGGCTCTTATTTGGATATCACCAACAATAGGGAGTATATTCATCATTCTATCTTCAGGCATGGCCTCATTGTGAAGATAGAGTTCACAGAGTAAGTTTTGATCATTATTTGGTGCTTCTCTAAATGTTTCAATAAATTGATTAGGTGTATCAACTTGGTAGGGTGTTCCATCTCTGATTGCCTTTATTTTGCAAGAACGCTAAGCGTTCTCTCAAAAATACTGCATAATTGAAAGAGGTTTGTCTTGTAGCCAGTACCCTCTGGACCAAATCGAAGATGTGGGACAACCTAGCTTTTAATTCCTTATTTTCTTTATGTTGAGCTCGAGATTGTTCAAGTGCATCCCAATTTTTATATGCATAGCTAAACCAGATTGACTTTTGCTGCTGGAATGCCTTCCCTTGTGAAGGCTCATATTCTGTTCTCCATGTGTCCTTTAGTTGTTGAAAACTAGAGGTCTCATTGTGAGCATTGCTGACACAGGGAGGTTTCGTCTGTGCATAAGCATCAGCAAAAGATTTCTGTTATGTACTAGTTTGAGTGGCCTAGGGTGGTTGTATATCTTCCTCTACAATTCTTGAAAAACCTGCTGGTTCTTGTGTAACAGCGGGTTGCTCTGTTTCTTCTTTTACAACTCTTGGAGAACCTGTTGGTTCTTGTGTGACAACAGGTTGTTATGTTTCTTCTTCTGCAACTCCTGCTAGTTCTTATGTAACAACAAGTTGTTCTATTTCTTCTGCAACTCCTGCTGGTTCCTGTGTAACAACAGGTTGTTCTGTTTCTTCTTGTGCAGCTCCTGTTGGTTCTTGTGTAACATTAGGTTGTTCTATTTTGATTACGGCAGTAGACAGATGTGGATTAGCTTCAGTCATTGGAACCTGGACTATCTTATATCTTGCTCGAGTGTAAAGCTCACCACACTCGCTACACATATATTCATTATATTGACTCTTTTCTGTTACAGATGCTACCCGTGCTAGGATGTGGAGATTGTATTCATTCTGGTAGGCTTCCTTAACCATCATTATCTCCTGCTAATAATCCTTAATTTGGGATTTTAGAAATTCAATTTCTTCCTACAGGGAGGCTATGGTAGGTGGAGCTTCTGCATTTGCAGGTTCTAATGGAGGAGGGGATCGTTGTTCCGCATCCACTTGGTCATTTGCATCCGCAACAGGTGGTTCTTGTGTGTCACCTGTTGGGTCAGTGGTTGGTTCTTGTGTAACAGCCACTCGCCCAATATTACCTTGGGTGTCTACTTTAGATTTTTCGGCAGCTGGTTCTTGTGTAACAGCTGCCTCAAAAAATAATGTCACAAAATTGTCAACGCTCTACATCTCAGCCCAAGAGGGTGAGGAAAGGGAATGCTCAGGAATGGTTGGAGTTCGGGACCTTAGGGTGATGGGTGGAGAAGTGGGGATAATGGGGCTAGTGGGTTTAACTACTACAGACGACTGTGTTTATCGACTTGGTAAAGAAGCAGGAAAGTCAGTAATTTTTCTTTTTCGGCCACTTTGCTTCAGAATGGGGGAAACTATCAGGAATAGCAGCTGCTTTGAATGAAGCCCTGGTTCTTCTTCTTTTTGGTGGAGTTTCAGTTTTCTGCTGCTTTTTTCTTTTAAGAAAGATGATGGGGGTGTTATCATCAGAGTCATCAGTGGAGATATGAAGCATGGGGTGGATGGTTGAGCTTCAATGGAGGATGGGGTCCTCTGCAGGGGTGTTTCTATTACTAATTGATGGGGAATTTCCTGGGGTATTTGCTCTGGTTGTTGGGGAATTTCCTGGGGTATTTTCTCTGGTTGTTGGGGAATTTCCTCTGCCTGCTGAGGATCTTCTTCCATTTGCTGGGGAGAATTAATGAGGGGAGGTGGGTGATTTAGAGCAAAGCCTCTATTTATTAGAAGTTGGGTTAAGCGATGATGTTTCAGGGAAAGGAGCGGATGCTTTGCTTTTACATCATAGTGTGACATATTTTTTAGACAACCCAATAGATAATAGGGCATGTTTATTAACTGACCATGCCTCAAATGATTTAACAAAACGAAGTCATGTTGGTAAATTACCTGGTAACGACCTTCGCAAGTCAAATACTGCTTAACGAACTCTGCAACCTTTGGCCATGGTGGAGGCAGTGACTGAAGTGCGACCCTTCTGCCTTTGGCTTCTACATGCTCGCCTGGTAGGAAAAAGTCTTGCTGCGCATTCAAAATAATATGTTTTCTACTAAACCAGTGTGTACAATTGATCGGTAACCCAAAAACTTGGGCTACATCTTCTTCTGTTACTGGAATTTGTACTCCCTGGACCATGGAAAATCCTTCTCTTAAGTTGCATGTGAACTCCAATACTTGTTGTGTATTGAAATACAAGAGTCTTCTAAAGTAGTCTACCCATCCTGCTTGCAGGAAAATTTGGTAGACCTCGGGGTAGAGTTCCAGTAGTGTTGTTGTGCCAGGTTCATGTGTAATCAGATTTCCGCCCATAGCTGCTGATCCAGCGAAAATACACAATACAGAGCCGAGTTGCCGAGTTTGAGACAGAGTAAAGCGTTACAAATGAGGATATGCCACGACGAAGTGACTTTTAGATATTACCGCGAGGAGTAAGGGTGGCGGTGATTGACGTGTTATGCAATAATTACAATATTTTGGTAATTCCCCCAAATCTACGGCTAAATGATTTGATTGGTAGTACAACGATTTCGGCAATTGTATCAACATCTCCACATTAACTATAATTTAATATCCACACTTAAACATGCGTACCTTTACTTTTACCTTTAGCTACGCGCCAAAAAGTCTTATCTTGTCTTTTGCTGGATCAATAATGATTGCAAAGGGTGTAGAAGCGTGAGAATACAGGTGATTTTTATTACTAACAGGAAGTAGTAGTGAAGAAGTGTAATTATCAGAGTGCATGGATGGTTCCTTTAATGAAGAATAATATGTTCCATCATGATGATAGTTCATTAAGTACTGAAACTGGTGTTACAGCATTGAGAAGTGATGTTGCCGTAACAGGAAGTGGTGTTGCGGCAACAGGAAGTGGTGTTGCAGCAACAGGAAGTGGTGTTGCAGCAATGGGAAGTGGTGTTGCAGCAACGGGAAAGTGGTGTTGTAGCAACGGGAAGTGGTGTTGCAGCAACGGGACATAACAAAAAACTTGATTTATGGTCCGAAAAACATTTCCAAGCTGCAAAGTGATTCTTTTGGAATTTTTATTCTCAACCATCCTCCGAAACTAAGATCTGCAAAACAATTAATTGTAACATGGCAACCCTTGGCAGGGATTATTAGTTAAGAAATCTAATCTAAAAAATAAATAAATAAACAGAAATTTAAGTGCCTTGAGGGACAGTAGGTTCCCCCAAAAAGACATAATGTAAGTCTGCCATGCAGGTAGCTTTGAAATCCTCTTTAGAAACAGGCCGTTGATACGAACGGAGTCGATACCCATTCACTAATAATGGCATTCTACTATCATCAATCGTTAAAAGTCTGACTGTTCATTGGAAAAAAAACATCTATTTCATAAGGTCCTAGCCACCTTGTTCTTAATTTACCTTGGATATTTTTGAAACGGGAGTCATACAATAAATCCCAATTACCTTTCTGGAACTGCTTTTACTTAATGGTTTTGTCGTGCCATCTGGTTCTTTGTTGTTGGATCATGGTTGTTTGATGGATGGAATCCAACCTCTTCTCGTCCAGTTCCTGAAGTTGCTACAACTTGGCTGTCTGTGCATCAGTCAAATCAAGGTTAACAACTAAAGCAGTTCTTAAAGTTTTGATTTCAAACTCCACTAGGAAAACAACATTTTTACCAAAAACTAATTCATAGGGTGAAAAGCCCGTAGTATTCCTCCAAGTAGTTCTATAAGCCCATAGCGCTTCAGGGAACTTTTGAAACCATTCCCTCCTGTTTTCCTTTATTGTTTTTGTCAAAATAGCTTCTATGACTTTGTTGGTGCTTTCCACCTGCTCATTTACCTGGGGGTGATAAGGTGTGGTAATTTTATGCTTAATATGGTATTTCTGCAATGTGTCTTTGAAGCCATAAGAGTTAAAAGGAGGTCCCCCATCAGTGACTAGTTCCCTAGGCAGTCCAAACCTAATGAAGATCTCTTCAAATAAAAATGTTAATACTGATTCTTCATTAGCTTTGAGGAGTGCCTTAGCTTCTACCCACTTATTCATATAATCCGTGCATACTAGTATGTAAACTTTTTGATTAGATGGAGGGTTAATGGGACCTATAAAATCTAGTGCCCATCTTTCAAAAGGTTCAAGAATTACTTGGGGATTGAGTGGCATTTCATCCCTGTGATTAGGCTGGCCCATTCTTTGACAGCTATCGCAGGCCCTAACATTGCATCTTTGAAGATTGAGGGCCAGTAGTATCCCATCCTGAGAACCTTGTGTGTCGTTCTTTTGTCTGCGAAATGTCCTCCACAAGGGCCATCGTGGCAAGCTTTCAGTACATCATAAATTTGATCTTCCCCAATGCATCTCCGGATCTCCTGATCGAGTCCTGTGTGAAACAGATAGCCGCTTATCCAACTGTACCTAGCGCTCTGCTGAATAATTTTCCTTTTTTCTCTATGCGATAGGTGTGATGGTA
>APFE030925600.1:178479-198029 GCA_000404065.3 Pinus taeda | reverse complement strand
ATTCAACATTTTTCGTTAGTAACACAAACAGAGGAGAAGCTATTTTAGAAAAATTCTTGATAAATATTCTATAATACCTGGCATGTCCTAAGAAACTTCTCACATCAGTTTGCGTTTTGGGGATAGGGAGGGTCTGAATTACCTATATTTTAGCTGGATCGACTTGAATTCCTAAGAATGAGACGAAGTGACCCAATACAATACCTTGATTCATCATCATATGGAATTTTTCAGTACTTAAGGCAAGGTGTGCTTCTATACATCGCTTAAGTACTTTTTCAAGGTTCTGTAATGCATCCTCAAAGGTCGTGCCATAAGGAGTAAAGTCATCCATAAATATTTCTAAAGAATCAACATATCAGAAAAAATCCCTATCACTTCTCTTTGAAATTTTGCTGGGGCATTACATAGCCCAAATGGAAGAACCCTATAGGCAAATGTCCCCCATGGGCTAGTAAAAGTGGTCTTGTCCCAATCTTGGGGTGCAATCTTTATCTAATTATATTCGCTAATTCCATCCAAAAAGGAAAAGAATTTCTTACCTGCCAATTTATCTAATCCCTGATCAATGAATGGTAAAGGGAAATGGTCTTTCTGGGTGGCCTTATTTAGGGCTCTATAATCCACACATACTCTCCATTTCCCATTTTTCTTGGGTACAATTACTAGTGGAGAAACCTATTCGCTATCAGATATAGGATATATAAATCCTGCATTCAACAGTTTTTGAAGTTCTTCTTTTACAATTTCCCTTAAATTGGGATTCATCCGTCGTTGGGGTTGACAGACTGGGTGGGATCCTTCTTCAATATAAATGCGGTGGGTGCATAATTAAGGAGAAATCCCCTTCATATCTGTTTAATCCCATGCTAATGCTTCTTTATTTTCACGGAGTAGCTTCATTAACTGCTGTTTTTGGTCGTCTGTTAGATTAGGATTTATATTTAATGTCTTACCTGGCTCAATTTCTACTGTTATACTTTTGGAGGAGCTGCCAGCTAATGTCTGAGGTAAATTTTCAGTTTCAAGGTTCTGCTGGGATTCAGATTCCAAGATTACAGTGAAGTGATTATGTATTTCTGGACTAACCAAAGAAGGTTTAGAGATACAATTGCTGATTAATTCATCTTTGGTTGAGTCTTTGAAAGTTAAAGCCTGTCCAACAATTAAAATAGGTTGAGTTTCATCATCCTCATAATCTAACCATACAGAATTGTCATTATTAATCATGGGTGTGGCATGAGGATAAAGAGTAAGCTGTTTAGTTTCCTGCCCATTACATATTGTCATTGATCCAGATCTACAGCTGATGAAGGAATCTACTGTAACCAGCCAAGGTCTTCCTAGAATCAGTGGGTGAGCCCCCAACTTTGTTTTAGTTTGTAACACAACAAAGTCGGTTGGGTAATTCCAAGATTCTATGGAAATTACCAGGTCTTCAATGACTCCTTCGGGTTTAATTGTAGAGCGGTCAGCCAGCTCTAGAATGGTTTGGGTTTCCCTAATTAAATGTTTCAACTGCAGTAATTGTGTTGTTTCAAGTGTCATAATGTTTATTGCAGCACCCAAATCTACTAGAACTTTAGAGACAAAGGTTTTACCAACTTGAACTGTTACTGTAGGGTGACCAGGGTCACCATATTTCACAGGGGGATCTTTTTCTGTCATCAAAGCAGTCAGTTCTCCCATCATATGGACTGTGAGGGGTTCCTTAGCTTTTCTTCCAGGCTTTTTAATACAGATATCCCTAACAGTTCTAGCATAAATAGGAACATCTCTTAGTGCTTGCAATAGCGTAATTTTGACATATAAATTCTGCAGTTCTCCTAAAAGGTTAAAAGCAGGTGGCTCAAATGTTTTGGTAAGAGCCAGACATTCAGGGAAGGGTGGCTCTGCTGTTTGAGCAGTCTTGTTAGAAGATGATTCAACTGTTTTAGCATTGTTGTTAGATGACTTTTCTTTTCTAGTTTCCTCTTTTTCAGAGTCAGTAATATCATCAATGATGGGTTCAACTATCCTCCCAGAACGTAAATGGATATCATTGCATTGCATAGGGGAAACAGGTTGACTTTGAATATCAATTACCTACAAAGCTTTATTATTATTCGGGTTGGGGTTAGGTTGTACAGGCAGTTGGGGTTTGATTGACTGGTTATTCGGTGGAGCGTTAGATGGTAAGGAAAGACATTGTTGGTGTTGAGGAAATGGAATCTGTTGGGCTGTCCAGTTTGGGTTCCATTGATTGAAATAAGGTTGCTGAAGAGTCCAAGGATTCCACATGGTAGGATCGGTAAAAGGAGGATTTGGTTGCTGGTGGAAATTGCATTGGATTAAAGGGTGGGTATTGCATTTGATTCATGGGTGGGTAATTTGTTTGAAAAGGAGAGTGATTATTCCAACGAATAAATGATGTGTTAGAATTCATACCTTGTCTTTGTGGTTGCCATTGCCTCCTCTGTGTCATCAGGTACACTGCTTCAGCTTCCTCTTCAGTTGATTGCAGTGCTACCTTTATTCCTGGCAGAGAAGGGCATTGTTGAGTCTCGTGATCCTTTTCACAGATGGTGCAAATTGGTACCCTGTCCAATGGGCATTCCCTTAGTGGGTGCTTCTCTATGCATTTAGAACAGAAAATAGCCATAGCAGATTCTGCTTCTTCCTTCTTCTTTTTAACCTGCAGGGCATCAATTTGTGAAGCAAAAGAGCTTAACATTTCAGTTTTAAATTCTTCAAGCAAGTTACCTATTTCGGCTCGTGTTTCTCCTCCACTTGCTAATTTCTAGACTCTTGAGTATATACTGTCCCTGCGTTTTGGTCTGCTTGCTGCTCCTCTGGAACATCTCATACAGAGGTTGATAATCTCATCAAATGATTCTTTGGAAATATCCCCTTTTCCAAGCATATTCAGCATATCCAAGCAGTCATCTCGTACCCCTTTTAGCAGTATTGTCTTCAGAATATCCTTACTCATAGTAGGATGATCAGATCGTTGTAGATTATACTGTAGTCTTTCTACAAAATCCTCTAGATTCTCGTCCTCCTTCTGAACCATTTTAAACAATTCTTCCTTCCTTTCTCTTGTTCGGCAGTAATCCTGATATTTGGTCAGGAATCTTTCTTTCATCTGATCCCACGTAGTGATCACCTGAGCCCCTAAGCTCATAAACCACCTTAATGCGTTCCCTTTCAATGTTGTTGGAAACATTTATAATTTCTGTGTAGGAGTTACATAATCATAACTCTTACACAATATATCAAATTCAAAGAGGAACTCATCAGGGTCTTCAGAGGATAACCCATGAAAATTAGGTAATGTTGCAGGTGGAATGTTCTTCATAGGGATTGTTCCTCTTGGGAGATCCCCAATAGGAAATTCCAGGGTGGAGAGTGAATTTCCCCCCCTTCCTTCCGCTCTGTTATCCTCCATTGGTCTTTTTCCTGAATCGCTTTCTCTGTCTTCAGTATCTTCTATTTCTTCAGGTTCTTCTACCAGTTCCTCAATGTGCTCTGGTGTTTCCAACTTCCTTTCAGGTCCTAGTACTTCCTCCGTCTGGTGATCTGTTTGGGAGGAATGTTGGATCTGAGGTCTTCGGGAACTTGTTCTCTGGGATGTCTCGGCCTTTGAAATGATCTCGTCAATGAAATTTTTTCTTCCTCCTCCCGTGCCCTTGCCGCCTGTGAAGTTAGCTTTCCTGTGTCCTCTCATGCACCTGTTATTCTAAAGGAAAATCATTAATGCCTTTAAAATCTCTAGTCGCCTTCCCCGGCAACGGCGCCAAAATGCTGGCTGCTCGAATTGTTTATTGATTAAATAGTCGAGTACCACATTAAATTGTCAACCCAGGAAAGTCCTTTTGTTTCAAAGGTGACCTCGTACTGTATGCACTCAATTCTAAAAGCATTAAAGGTTGTAGTATAAACAAATCTACTTTCTATCAAACCCTTACTCTGTGTTACAACAGCTATGATCTATTGCAGAAGTGAAATGAAAACAATTAATAAATGATAACAAATCCACAGAAGGAAATGATGGTTGTTTTGTAACAGAGGACCAGGACCCTGTCCTCAGAATAAGGATGTTCAGCACCTGCCTCTGTAACCAATTTTCCAATGCACACTGAAAATCCTAATCACCGATGACACACTCTCACAGCACCAATCGATTAAGGAAACAAAGTATCAGCAAAAGGAAATATCGGAAGCAAGGCTAGAAATACACAGAAATCACACACAAACTTAACAGAAAATAAATGGGTGAATCTTGTGAAGAAGGTGGACCCTGTCCCTCTCACAAGATTCCCCGGTACACAAATGCTAAGTTGAAATGCTCATAACAGTGCTTTATTCATCTGCCAAAATGTCCAATTACAATAAAGATTCAGACTCACTCTACACTACAATACTTTCGTTATAACTCGCTAACTCTCAACTGTAGATGTCTCCTCTTTATAGAGGAGACATCTATTACAATAGATTGTCATTATTCATTCAGTTTGACCTATTTGTACAAAAATAGGAAATCAATTCCTGTTATAGCATGCTGTTACAACAGTGTGTAAACTTTGTCATCCTTCGTTAGGCGGATCCTTCTAATGTTGCAAAACTGGTATACCTCGTCCATCTCCTTGAGATCTTTGTGTTATCCTTGGCTGTTTCGTCCTTGTTGTCGATTTGGTAAATCTCAACTGCTCCCTTGAAGTTCTCGTGCTGTTCATGGTGTTCCAGCATCTGCGACTATGTTTAGCTAATCGTGTTGTGTCAGCATCTACCAAGTATAGTTCTGCCAACTTCAGACGGTTACTGTCCCGCTAGACAATTGTTGTTTCACCCATTGCAAAATGAGGTTTTACCCGATTTAGTCAGTTGTTGTTTCTGGTGTTGCAAAAACTGCACAGTTGCTATTTCTAGTGTTGCAGCAACTGTGAATTATAATTCTGTGGACTTTGGACAGTTCCAACAATTGTCAGCGACTTAGTCAACTTCCGAAGATTAATTATAAAGCTAACATCAATATGTGTTGAATAATTAAACATATAGCAATGAGGAGAGTTACTTCATACCTTGGAATAATGAGGTCAATATGTTATCAAAGGTTTCAACTTATGGGCTAAAGAGGGTAATATCATGACAAAATATAAGGTCAAAAATAGACAATATGGAGTCCTAACACCTTCCAAGGTTCTAGAAATTAAGTAGGGTTATGCCTATTACTTTTCCTAATCAATTCTTCTATGGGGTCTGTGAACAAAAATGTTGTGCTCTGTAATGAAGTATGTTTGTCAACTCACTTTTCACCTTCCATAGGAAGGCCTGTGACTTTTGACATGATTGCTTCATTGGCCTATCTCAATTGTTTCTCAAGAATTTATTTGGAGTTGCATTCAACATAGTTTAGCAGGTAACAAGTGCAATGAGTAACAATGTTCAACAATTACAAGTAACAAAAGAGTTCAATGAATACAAGAGTTAACACATATAAAAATAGTTATTGCGATGGTTTAAATGTCTTATTATATGTGTGGCTCTTCACCCCCCTAATGAAATTAAAGGTTGATAATGACCTTAAATCATGTGGTGGACAACAGACATAATTAACCAGATAGAAACAAATTAAATGCCATAATGGATGCCCGTCAAAACATGAAAAAAGCAATGGAGACATGTGACGTGATTATAGGGTGAATTGAATGCCAAGATGAGATGACATGACTAAATATTTGTGAGAATCAAAGCATGGGGATATAATTAAAGCTCCAATCATGGCTAAGATAGATTCACACCAAAATATTATCAAAAGAAAGAAGTTAAAGATAGATTTGGCAACTTTTTAGAATTGCATCCCTGATATATGAAATTTAGAATAAATGATTGTTCACACATGCTCAACATTCCCACCTTTTTTATGTAATAAATTTCCATAATGGTCTGATGATCCTCCTTTATTATTGGAAAGGGAAGACAAGATAACAAAGTTTTTATAAGGTGATTTCAGATATATTCCAATACCACATGCTGCCAACAGACGTCCATAGCCTCAACATGGTTTTTTTTGTCCTTGTTGATATATCAACATCCTATTCGACTAAAAAGGATTAATAAATAGTCTCGATAGGGTTTTTTCCCTCCTTGTTGATATATCAATATCCTATTTGACTAAAAATGATTAATAAATTAATTTTCTTATTATCAACAAAAGGCCATTATTCTAGCATGGTGACAAGCTATTAACAATGTCATTCACCAGATCTTAATGAGACGAACAAACCAACTTGTGAAGCGACCTGATGTGAAGGCCATTACCTTGGCTTGGTGACTAGAATGGTAATGTCACCTTATTAAGTCTTATGATCATGGTAGGTCGGCTCATGATGTGACCTCCTATCCTTTTGGTACAATTGTATTCTTTAATTTGATTTATTAGTAGTTTTCCCATTTTTTTATGACAAGAGATTAGTGAACGGGGTGGCTCATTAACTCTTTAATATTTAGGGATGGCGTAAAAAGTATTGTAATAATTATCTTTTTAGTTTGCTATTTTCTTCCCAAAATTGTATCTGAAGGAGCTCACAGGACTATAAGGAAGAAAAAATAAAAACCTCCTTTGGTGGTAATTGAAGAGATATATTATGAACAATTTATGTATTTACAATATCAGGATTGTTAAGTTTTGATGAAGTTGAGAAGTCAAGTAAAATATTCTCTTATGGTAATCATTGGGATGACATAATTTTGTCACCATGATATCACAAAAGTGCTTCAAAATCGAAATAATTTCACAGAAAAAATGGTTACAACTAAGAAAATAACAACCATAAGGGAACAATAGTTGTGACTTAAGGGAACAACAACCCTGTCCAAAGGGAACAACAACCGTGTCCAAAGGGAACAACAGCTCCGACCAAAGGGACAACACTTGTGACAAAAGGGAACAACGAATGAAACTAAGGGAACAATAGTGAAGGAACAACTATTGTGACCAAAGGAACAACAACTGTGACAAAAGGGAACAACTAGTTGTGATAAAAGGGAACAACGGTTGCAACTAAGGTAACAAATATGAAGGAACAACAACTACAACCAAAGGAATAACAATTGTGATAAAAGGGAACATGAAGTTGTGATTAAAGGGAACAATCGCTGCAAGTAAGGGAACAATAGTGAAGGAACAACAGTTGTGTCCAAAAGAACAACAATTGTGATAAAAGTAATAACAACCCTTTCCCCTTATTTTATTATTATTATTATTTTATGAAACATAAATTTCATGAAAATATATACATTATGTACAAAATGAAAGGAGTTTTGAATTTTTTCTAGCTAAATGTAGCTGTGGGGTTACCTCCCCAATCAACTATGATCTCCAAATTGGAATCATTGCTTATTTGATGTCAAAAAGACTCTCTTGTAAGTGGTTGATGATATAGGCGGATTCGATGTCCATTAGCAAGACAAGAGACACTAGAACCATCAATGGTAGTCAAGGTCACTGTACCGTTTTCATAGACTTCAATAATCTCATATGGTCCTAACCATCTCGTTTAAAGTTTTCTTGGAAAACCTTGAAACCTAGAATTATACAACACCTAGTCACCTTTTAGAAAAGTTTTTTTTTAATAAGGAGATCATGCCATTTGGCCCTTTGCTATTGAATAACAGTTGTACATTCGAAGGCCAATAGGCGCATCTCGTCTAGTTCATTAAACTGTTGTAAACATTGTTTTTGTGCTTCTGTGAAATCTAATCCAACTTCTCATGTAGTCTTGAGAGTCTTAATCTCAAATTGAATAGGAAAAATGGGCTCCTTACCAAAAATAAGGTGGTATGGTGAATAGCCAGTAGTATTGTGCCATGTTCTTCGATAGGCCCCTAAGGCCTCAAGAAGTTTAACTACCCAATTTTGGTGGTTCGCATATATTGTTTTGGTCAAAATTGCCTCCAGAACCTTATTGGTACTTTCCACCTATCCATTTGCTTGGAGATGGTTAGGAGAAGTGACTTTGTGCTTAATGTGGTATTTCTATAAAGTAGTTAAAATTTTATGAGTAGTGAATTATGACCCCCCATTTGTTATTATTCATCTAGGTAGTCTGTATCACACAAATAGTTCAAATAAGAAACTAATGACCACTTTATTTGTAGCTTTCGGAAGAGCTACTGCTTCCACCCATTTAGTCACATGGTCTGTACAAACCAATACGTACACCTTCTAATTCAATAGTGGGTTAAACGAGCCCATGAAATGCAATGCCCATATTTCAAAAGGTTCTATTACAAATTGCAGCTATAGGGGAATCTTGGATGACCCATTCTATGACATTTATCACAACTTCGGACATACTTCTTTGCATCCTTGAATATCATGGGCCAATAATAGCCCATCTATAGTACTTTATGCCCAGTCTTGAGATCTAAAAAATGTCCACCACAAATTTCATCATGACAAGCCCTAAGAATGTCATAAATATAGTCTTCTCTGATGCATCTTCAGATCTAAAAGTTAGACCCTGTATGAAAGAGGCAACCATCTATCTAGGAGAATCGTGCACTGCATTGAACGATAATTTTCCTATCTCAGGGTGCAAAATGTGTTGGCAGTTTTCCTGTTGCCAAGTAATTGGCCACATCAACATACCAGGGTGTCTTGATTGTTATGGAAAACAGATGTTCATCTGGAAATTGATCTTCCACCGGTAACGGATCGACTATTTTAGGTACTCTAGACATAAAACCTACAATGAGATTTTCCTTATCCTTTATAGTAATGTCGAACTCTTGCAATAATAACAGTCGTTGAGTTATTCAACCATTGGTAATAGGCTTATTAGCTAGATATATAATTGCAGAATGATCAGTATATAAGAATATTGGATATCTCATTATATAATGACAAAATTTAATAATAGAATACACAACAACTAAAAATTATTTTTCCGTCATTGTATAATTTATCTCTATGGTGTAAGATTATTGTTGATAAAATAAATGGCATAAGGCTTTCTCTTCTTCCTATCCAGGGACATCTCATACCGTTGTGTTCGATGCGTCTGATGAAATGTGGAAGGGTGAATTCCAGTTTGGCCCTCTTAACACAGGGGCTGTTGAGACTAGGTTTTTAAGTTCTACAAAAGTGACATCACATCTATCAGTCCATTAGAATTCAAAATTTCCTGTCAAAACATACAGTGGTAGTGCTATATTTGAAAAAAATCTATAAATTTGTAATAATAACTAGCATAACCAAGGAAACTACGTACCTCAATTGGTGTACAAGTAGGCAATGTAAGAATCACCTCTTTGTCGCATCCACTTGAATACTTGTATTAGAAATGTAATGTCTCTGAAGTACACCTTCAGTCATCATCGTATGACATTTTTCATGGCTAAGGCATAATCTGGTAGCAATTGTTCAAGAACTTTTTCAAAATTTTGTAAGGCTTGGTCAAACTCATTACCATATGGAGTAAAATCATCCATGTACAACTCCAGACCTTCATTAATTAAATCATAAAAGATACTCAAAATTTCCCTCTAGAACGTGATTTCCCTCTAGAAGGTGGTTGGAGATTGTACAACCCAAATGGTAAATCTCTATATGCAAACGTTCTCCAAGGGCAGGTAAATGTGGTATTATCTTGGTCTTCGAGAGCAATATGAATTTGATTATAACCACTAAAATCATATAGAAAGGAGAAAAATTTCTTCGGAGCAAGACTGTCAAGGACCTAACATACAAATGGAAGGGGGGAATGGTCTTTCTACATAGCCTTGTTCAATTCTCTATAGTCCACACAAATTCTCCATTTACCATTTTTCTTAGGGACAACAACTAATGGTGAAACCCACTGGTTGTATGAAATAGGATATATAAAATTAACATCCGGGAGATTTTTCAACTCTTGTTTTACTACATCCCTAAGTTGTGGATTTAATATTCTCCAAGGCTGTTGAATAGAACGAGCATTTTTTTCTATGTAAATGTGATGGGTACATAGTTGTGGATCGATTCCCTTAATGTTAGAATATTCCAAGAAAAAACCTACTTATATTTTTGGAGAATTTGAATTAAATTTTATGTTGTTGATCATCGAGATCAACATTAATATTCAAAGTTTTACCACATTCAATTTCGATGGGAATTCTATTATGGAAGACAATCGTATATATGGTCATTATTCAAAACCTCTAATGGATCTTCTTGGGCCTCATTATCAAGGATGGCTTTTAGATTTGACATGTTGGATTCCCAACAATAGAAGGTTTTTTAATAAATCCATTAATTATATCGTCTTCGGTTTGGATTTTAAATGTAAGAGATTCATCCAAGATAAGAGGAGAACACATGTTTTTGTCTTGATAATTGGGCGGAAATAATTGGTAATTTTCGATAGGTAGGATGGGTTTAGCAAGAAGGTACAAGACAAGATTTTTAACACCAATTCCTTTTGTAATTGTCATATTCCCTATCTGACATCCTATATATGCATCTACAACTTCCAGCCATGGTTTCCCTAATATCAAAGGATGCGCATCCAGTTTATTTATATGATTGATAACCAAAAAGTCTACTGGGTACTCCCAAGAATCTATAGAAATGATAACATCTTCTAGAGTGCCCTCTGGTTTGACTATCGATCTGTCAGTTATTTCCAACATAGTGGAAGTCATTTTTAAGGCCATGATCCCAAGGATACCACAGGCTTCTACAATCAAGATGTTTATAGCAGCTCCTAAGTCCACCAGGGTATTTGGGAAATTGTGACCCTGAATTTGAACAATGACTACAGGATTCCTAGGGTCGTCATATTTGACAGGTATTTGTTTCCCTAAGATAAGGTCAGTGTTGTAAATCTAACCCAGAAATATTATAGATCTGATAAGAAAGTATGAGACAATGCAAATAAACCCATAAATAATATGAAATGAATCTTTATTGATCAAACCCTTAAGGTAGGGCAACACCATACAATCACTCCTTAAGGAAGGAGAATACTCCACAAGCCATATGCTTGTTCGTACAATAGTTCTTCACAATTCCTTCACTTGGAGTCTCTAGCCTCTATATAGGCCTCATACATACAATACCATGGATCATTACCATGGTTCCCTCATACCATCGACTAATACCATGGGCCCATTACATTATTACTAACTACTTGTGGTCCCTTACATGTATGGGTTAACCACCTTATTTATTACTATGGCCCATCTCATTATTACATTATTACCTTGGGTACCTCCCTTGGTACCCCATATTATCCCCCCTAGGTATATAACATTCCACCCCCCTAAGCATGTTTCGTCCCTGAAACATGGGAAGAACACAAATAATAAGATCTACTCAAAAGAGTAGTCCACTGGTACCATGCACGTGCATCTAGCCATCCAAGAGAAAGGTGAACCCTCGATCTCGCTGGTGCCTCGCTCGTTTGATATGGAAGTTGACCGTGGCAGCTCTTATCTGTTGATGTGTAGTAGGTGGATCCTCGCTCCTCATTATCCGTCATACGGGGGTTGTGACTACTTGGTTTCCATCTTGATGGTTGTCTTGCGGGGTGATGTGGGTGATGATATGTTGAAGTTTTAACCCATGGTGTTTTTTCTTTAATTCACCCTGCTATGGTGCCTGTTGTGGTGTCCTCTTTTCCAATATGACTTCAACCATTGAACCCTCATCAGATGTGTCAGCACCTGCTACCTTTTCGGCTTCAACCTCTGTTTGTATTTGATTGTCGACCATCAACTGCACATCATCTGATATGTCAGTCCCCGTAACATCTTCTGCTTCAACCTCCTTGGACTCTACCTGCTTATTAATGGAAATATCCTGAAATGTAATTTTCTTCTTTTTATACCAGAGCTTCAGGAGTTTCTTCTGCACATTAATATTTATAGTACCCACTAATTCCATCCAAGGGTATCCCAAAACAACATCCATGTTATCCATATCTGAAGCATAAAAATCACCATGAAACACATACTTATCCATAGAAAGTTTCAAATCTTTATAAATCTGAACATCCTCATTATCCACTTGTGTGTTTTCAATGTGTTTGGCTGGAACTTGCATTTTTTTTGCCAAATTAACATTGATAAAATTATGCTTGCAACTAGGATTTATAGACACAACGATCTTCTCCTTCTGAATCAACCCATGAACCTACAATAAGGATATACCAGTAGTCAGAGAGTGTTCCTAAGACATGGATTGTAGGAGGATCTTTGGGTTTCCTCCTATGATTTTTGACACACAATTCTTTAATCGTTTTAGCATAAATTGGAATATCTCATATAGCCTAGTGGAGTGGGATTTTAATGCATAAATTTTTTAATTCCCCTACAAAAACAAAATCAAAATAGACTGGTGGTTTAATCATTATGGGTCTTTTGGGGAATGGAGGAGAAACAACTATAGTTTTAATAGGTGAAACGACCCAGCTAAAATAGTGAAATGACCCAGCTAAAACTATATATATATCAAGCAATTTTTTTATTTTTATTTTACACAGCAATTACAATCGGAAAACAAACACATTGAGATTTCAATTCAATCAACACACACATCGCTGATACTCATTTCAGGAAAATAACACCACATTTATATACTTTTAATCTAAGGTCAAGTAGCAATGAAATACACATGTACCGTACACCGGAGAGGTGAGACTCCGCTTGCTCTGTTTTCACGGGTAATTCCTTGTTGCCGGTCACTTCTGCGAGTGTATGATGACGCACTTGATCCGAAACAAGATCCATCGGTTTACCTCCCAGCCTACTCCTTGGGTACTCTTCTTCCCTGCGGACCCCCGAGCTGCAATGGGGTTGTACAATGGAGGAAGAATCTAGCTGGCAGAGGAGAGCAACCTTAGCTCAAGAGTCCCCTCTCTAAAACTCTCTACCTCACCAAACTCACTATAGCTTCGTAGTCACTACTTTCACAACATATCATCCATCCAACAATAGGGTTCCAAAAAGTCCCTTCTACCATGGCCTGCCCCTTCTCTTATAAGATTTCTCATAGATGACATTTGGCATGTCATGCATAATTATAATATTTTTTTCTTTTTAATAGCTTGATTATTCACCCACCCATGTGTCATTCTCTCATCAAGGGTCACCCAAAATTATTTACTTAACTTTTTATTTAAAACTAATATTTTCCTCACCTCACAAGATTCCTATTTCTACTCCTAGTTGTCTCTTTATTCCCCCCTTTTATTCCTTAAATTGTGTTTATTACTTGGAGTCAATTAATGAGTTAAGTTTTTATCCCCAATATACTTCCTAAATTAACTCAGGTTATCTCTTAGAGGGATATTCTTATGTTGGTTGATGCCACATGGAGCTTCTCTACATTTCTCTAAATTTAATTTATTTTTCTTATTTTAATTCACCTTCTTCTTTTCTTAATTAAGTTAGGAGGATTTATCTTTATCCTTACAATATGTTTGTCTTCCCCTTTCATCTAATTAAACCACCTCATCTACCTAGCATTTTCCAACAAGGGGAGGGTAGAATTTTTAAGGTACTCTATTTTTTTTTTTTCTATGAACCTCCTTATTCCAAGTTTTATTTTTGATTTAATTTCCTTGGCTTCTAATTATCATTTTCCCTTGGTGTAACTTTACCTAGTTTTCATTCCTTACTTATATTTATTTATTATTATTTTTTTTAATGATCCCAAGGGTGCCAGGTTTGGTTGTGCCCTTCAAGAACTCCCCTAGAAGTTCCAAGGGTGCCACATCTAACAGTTTAATTGTGATGCCAAGGGTGCCAAGTTGGTCGTGCCCTTCAAGAATTTCCCTGAAATTCCAAGGGTGCCACACCACTTGCCCTTTAAGCATCCAGTGACTACGAGGGGAAAATATCGTGCAACGTCATAGACCACTATCGTCTCTTATGTTGCCTTCTATAGTGAGACTAATGGTGTCGGGGATCAAGGAATCCACCTTGATGCGTGCCCCCAGTAAGTTCCTCATGAGCGACCCAACTTTGGGACCTGCCCTCATGGCATCGTGATCTTCAAGGCGAAGTTGTTTCAACCCTTCCAGCCTAAGTCACGGTGGGAGTGCTAGTGGGTGAGATCAGGGACTCTGTCCCACCCCTCCCATGTAGTTCCATCCACCTGTACAACCCCATCACCCATATGTGAGTCATTCGGTCAAGCAACAAATTTGTGCCTGCAACCATTAACATATCATCAGCATATACTTAAACATATATGGCAGATTTCAAGATCGATTTAGACTTTAAAACAATATGAATTTTCATCAAACCAGGTGTCATCGACATGTCATATGCGAGCGCCTCTGATTGTTTCCTACCATACTCAAAAATCATTAGCAACAAGGTTTCTCACTGTTAGTCATTATCATAATAGCATCATTAATGATTCTTGGTCATTCACATTATTGTCCATCATAAGCCTGAACTAACAGAAGTAGGTAACAGAGGGTACAGATCCCTCATGGCTATCATCATTTGTCATAAATGGAAACATACATATTCATTAAGCCATCAACATCGTAACATCATAGAAATATACCAATCTGTCCAATTTATCATCATTATACTTTTAGTAGAGCGCATACATATTCTTTACTACCCTCATCATAATTTCAGATACTAAACTTAATTATTTAAATGATGCAATCATCAGAATACTGTTAGATAAGATATATAACCATTCATGCTATCATAATATCAATGGAAAGAAAAACATCATAACCATGAATATCTCAATCGTTGATAATAGTGTCATGAGTCTGGATCCTCAACCTGAGGTCCTCAAAGAATAAAGTGTGGGCCTTAAGGCTAAGAAAATGTTTGCGTCAAATCACTGTCAGTCAACTAGAGCGGGCACTACATAAGTCCCTGGAATAGGTAAGGAAAACGGTGACGCATCTCCTCGGCGTCCTCCCAAGTAGCTGAACTGGGACTATAATTGTCCCACTGGACCTTGACCTGGTCCACTAACCGTCGTCTAAGCTGCAAACTCCTCTGGTCCAGTATACAAACTGGTTCGGTCATCACTGCTCCCTCATCCGAGACCTGCAAATGACCCAAGTCAATAATATGTGAAGGATCTGAAATATAATGACGTAAAACAGAAACATGAAACACATCATGCATACGTGCTAAAGATGGAGGTAAGGCAAGCCGATATGCCACCGGCCCTTTCCTTTCTAATATTTCAAAAGGTCCCACAAACCGTGGAGACAATTTTTCTCCTTTTCCAAATTTTATAGAGCTTTTTTGGGGCCTTACTCTCAGGAACACCCTATCCCCCACTTCATAACTTCGGTCTACCCGATGAGCATCAGCGTAGCTCTTTTGTCTATCTTGAGCTTCCTTAAGCTTCCTCCTAATCATGGTCATTTGTTCTTCCATCTCTTGCACCACCTCAGGTCCTATTAATACTCGATCATCTAGTCGATCCCAACTAAGAGGTGTTCTGCAAGGCCTTCCATATAAGAACTCAAATGGCGCCATCTTGATGGAACTCTGATAACTATTATTGTAAGCAAATTCTGCCAGTGGTAAAAACTCCTCCCATCTCTTTTGTTGGTCCATCGAATACATTTGAAGCATGTCTTCAAGGATTTGATTTGTCCTCTCTGACGGCCCAACTGTTTCCGGGTGATAAGCAATGCTGACGTTTAACTGGGTTCCCAAAGCTTCTTGGAAACTGGTCCAAAATCTTCCAGTAAACACTGCTCCCCTATCGGATATGATCTTTCTAGGCACTCCATGTAATCTCATAATCTCATTAATAAAAACCCTCACAATTTCAGGGGCCTTATATGTAGTCTTAACTGGTAAGAAATGGGCGCTTTTGGTCAATGTGCCCACTACCACAAATATGGAATCATGTCTTCTTGGGGTCATTGGTAGTCCCACAATGAAGTCCATTGATATAACTTCCCATTTAGATTTTGGTATCTCATGGGGTTGTAATAAACCTGCCGGATGCATGTGTTCAACTTTTACTCGCTGACACTCTAAGCATCTTGCTACCAAGTTCACGATGTCCTTCTTCATCCCTTTCCAAAAGAATATTGGTTTCAGATCAACACTCATCTTCTTGACACCAGGGTGTGCCATATATACGGCGTGATGTGCTTCATTTAAGATTAATTGGCTTATCTCTTCATTCAGTGGTACATATATCCTTCCCCGAAATCGTAGTAGCCCATCATTATCAAAGGAGTAATCCTCATATTTTGGAACCTTCATCTCATCCTCCCTCAAATTTTTGCTAACCTCCTGATACCAGGTGTCTTTAATTTTTAATTCAAGCAGTTTCTCCCTCAAATTTGTCTTCAAGGGAATTACTGAAAATATTCGCGGCCTTCTACTTAAGGCATCAGCCACCCTATTTATCGTTCCTTTGATGTAAGTGATATCAAAATAATATTCACTAATAAGTTCAGACAATCGCCTTTGCCTTGCATTTAAGTGATCTTGAGTGAATATGTGATGTAGTCCACAATGGTCAGTTCTAAGATCAAACTTCCTTCCTAGAAGGTAGTGTCTCCAAATCTTCAGAGCATAAACAATTGCTGCCATCTCTAGGTCATGGGTTGCGTAGTTTTCTTCGTGGGTTCTGAGTTTCCTTTATGCATAGGCTATTACCCTTCCCTCTTGCATCAACACACAACCCAGTCCTTCTTTGGAGGCATCAGTGCAAACCAAAAATTCTTGCTCCATATCCGGCACCTTCAAAATTGGTGTTGTCGTTAATAACACCTTTAACCGATGAAATGCCTCTTCACATTTTTCAATCCAGATGAATTTCTTGTTCTTTCTTTGGAGCTCGGTAATGGGGCTTGCTATTTTCGAAAACCCTTCGACAAATCTTCGATAGTACCCTGCCATGCCCATGAAACTTCGTATTTCATGAACATTGGTTGGTGTTGGCCATTCCATGATGGCTTCGATCTTTATTGGGTCTACTGCGATACCCTCACCAGAGATAATGTGTCCAAGATAATGAATCTTAGTTTGGTAAAAGGAACACTTTGACAACTTCCCGAACAGTTGGTTTTCTCTAAGACATTGCAGGACTATCCTCAAGTGTTCGTCATGATCTTCTGGGGTTTTTGAGTAGATCAAAATGTCATCAATAAATACTTGTACAAACTTGTCTAATTAATCTCGAAATATTCCATTCATCAAACTCATGAAAACACCCGGGGCATTTGTCAGTCCAAAGGGTAAAACTACAAACTCATAATGCCCAAATCTTGTTTTGAATTTTGTCTTCGAAATATCTTCTTCTTTGATTCTCAACTGATGATATCCCGACCTCAGACTTATTTTTGAAAACACTGTGGCCCCTCTCATTTGATCAAATAGGTCATCTATCCTTGGTAAAGGGTATTGATTCTTTATCGTTACCATATTCAACTGGCGGTAATCAATGCACAGTCGCCAAGACCCATCCTTTTTCTTAACAAAAATCACTGGGGCTCCCATGGAGATATGCTAGGTCGTATGAACCCCAAGTCCAATAATTCCTTTAATTGGATCTGCAATTCCTTTAGCTCAGGAGCCGACATCTGGTAAGGTGCTTTTGCAATAGGCTCCGTGCTGGGTTTAAGGTCGATGGTGAAATCAATTTCCCTTTTTGGGGGGAGCCCGGGTAGTTCTTCGGGAAATACATCCTTAAATTCAACAAGGAAAGGGTGTTTATCAAAATCTTCAGAGTCATTTTTTTCGTTTAGAGTTACCACTGAGAAAAATTGACATCCCTTTCACTTAAATTTCATTAGTTGCATGGAGGAGATGAACCTCAGGGACACCCCTCGGTTCTTTCCCTTTAATGATTTTCTTTGTCCATCATCATCGGTGAAATGAAGAATCTTTTCCTTGCAATCTAGGAGTGCCTCATGCCGCTCCAACCAATCCATTCCTATAACTACGTCATAACCTCCTAGAATGGTCGAGTACAAGGATACCTTGGTTTTACATACCCCCAAGTCCACCTCACAATCCTTTACCATTTTTCCTACATTTCTTTTCATACCACAAGCCATTTCTACATGTCTAAATTCATACTGTGGAGTTGCTTTATGTTTAATCAAAGATAATGCATTTATAGAAATAAAAGAATCAGTAGCCCCTGGATCTATTAAAATGAGAAAACTCATACCATCAATATTACATGAGGTTTCTAACACAGTGGACTGGTGTTCGACCTGGCGATTGTTCACCGCTGCATGGATGCGATGAGCTTTCCCCAGATCTCCCACTGTAGCTGCATTCTTAGTTGAGTTGGTTTTACCTGTCTTTTGAGGGAAATCCCTCTCGTAGTGAGGACCCCCACAAGTCCAACACCCCTTCCTAGGGACTTGGGTCCTATCGACTGAACTGTGAGCTGGTCTGAAACTCTGCTAGAAAGAGGATAGGTGCTGAGGTGGTGTGACTTGGTGCTGTCGCATAGGCCGGTGCAGTGGTGGTTGACGAGCTTGCTGCGGTGCCCTGCGCAGATGCTGAGCTGGATGCCCATATGGTGTTCTTTGATTTATTCCTGACCACTTTTGATGATTTAGCGCGGGACCCCGTTGCCAATTTCTACGATCCATACCAGGTGCTCTTGATTCCGTGGGCTTTGTAGACTTACTATGCTCGCTACTCATGATCTCCTCCTCTGCAATGATTTCCCGCTGAACTGCCTCGTGCAAGGTGTGAGGCATTAGGATTCTAACCTTTGTCCGAATGTTAACATTTAATCCATATACAAATTTGTTCACCTTGAGCTTCTCTGTGTTTAATTGAGGGGCATAACGGAGTAATTCCATGAAACGTGCCTCATATTCTGGCAAGGAGCGGTTCCCTTGCTTTAATGAATTGAATTCATTTAGTTGTCTCTCGAGGAACTCTTCTGACAGGTAGCGTTCTCTAAATTTTTCTTCAAATAGCTCCCAAGTTACTTCTGATATATCCATTTCCAATTAGGTTAATAATGTCTTCCACCAAAGTAGTGCGCTTCCCTTTAGTTGGAATATACCCATCTTAGCCTTCATGTTTGAGGTGTAATTTCTTAGGGTAAAACACATAGCCATGTTTTCCAACCATGCCTCTGTAGATTGACCATCAGCGGAACCCCGAAACTCTGGAAATCTTACTTTTTCCAAGTCTCGACGTACATCGTTTCTTGTGGTATCTTGGGGTGTTTCATTTTGTATGACCGGTCCTCCATGCTCCCATTCCAAACGGTTTATTAATGCCTCAGACATGTGCTGGAATGATCTCATTAAGTTCAACACTTCTCCCACTGGTATTTGTTCCTGTGCTGAGATGTTCCCTCCCCCATTAGGTTGGGTGGTAGGAGTAGGCTCCATGTTGTGCCCTTTAGCTGCCCCACTCCTTCTGGTACCTCTCCTAACCATGATGCACCGTACACCGGAGAGGCGAGACTCCGCTTGCTCTGTTTTCACTGGTAATTCCTTGTTGCCGGTCACTTCTGCGAGTGTATGATGACGCACTTGATCCGAAACAAGACCCACCGGTTTACCTCCCAGCCTACTCCTTGGGTACTCTTCTTCCCC